>VMKM01001421.1:0-77500 GCA_008360985.2 Macquaria ambigua
GCTATAGTGCTATTTCCTAGTTACAATCTCTTTCTTTTGTTTTCAAACATGTGCTTTGTGAACTTGCTGAATGACAAACAGTGTAAACATTCTGCAGTGTAGGCTACAAGGTAGAAGAACATCAGGAGGCACTGAACACTTTCATGATTCCCTGATTTTGCTTCACACAAAGACTACCATTCCTGTCCATAGAAGATGAACTCAAAAAGGATTATGGTGTCAGTGTCACTACGACTGAATGAATTGTGTACAGAGATGCGACCCAGCAGGTGCCCCAGTGGCCTAATGGATAAGGCACTGGCCTCCTAAGCCAGGGATTGTGGGTTCGAGTCCCATCTGGGGTGTGTAGCAGAGTGGCGCAGCGGAAGCGTGCTGGGCCCATAACCCAGAGGTCGATAGATCGAAACTATCCTCTGCTATGTCAGCATTTTACAAAGATGATGATGATTATATTCTCGCCACTTTACTTGTCTAAAAGTGAAGCACATCAGCAGGAACTGTAGTAAAGAGGTTAATGGATCACATCCATCCTCTATCACTCAATATGTAAATCATCAAAACTTTACTGAGCTTTGCGCATTCTGTCGGCCACAGATGCCCTGTGATTGGTCAAGTTATTTAGGACACAACTGTTGGTGAGCATAGACAGTTTGGAGTTCAGGGTGTCTTTACTTCTTTCCCAACTATAATCGCCTCCTTCATCCACATTTTCCTCTCCTCCTTTGTCATCCTCCTCCTCTTCAACCTCACTCTCTTCATCACTGCGTTCATCTTTTTCCAGCTGGAGACAGAAGCAGATGCAGGGTTTAACATGTATCAATATTAAAACTATTTTAGGAATTGTCTTTCCATATGAAAGCTACTATGCAAGGATTACTAATGTTGGTCAGAGATGCCCTTTCATTAATTTCAGCTTTATTTCTGATTCTCACCTTTCCTTTCAGGAACTTATAGACCATGCGTAAGATTAAGCCAGCCCAGAAGATGTGAAGAGCCTGCAGCACCATCAGTAGAACGTTGAAAAAGTAGTAGCCGACAAAAGGTTCAAACACCTCCATGGACAGTACCAGGGTGGTATGGATGATTCTGTAAATAATCCAATAATTGGAGTAATGCTGAAGAAAGTGTTTCTGACAATAGATTTACGAGTCACCCATGCTACGTTAAATAGTTCAACATTTTGTCAACAAAAAGAGTGAGAGTAGACCTTACTTGCTGGGGAAAATCAGCAGTCGAGTCACGAGGAAGACCACAGCAAACACAACAAACAGTGTGTCACACGTTTTCCTCCAGCCAGTGCCGTAGTTGAACATCTTGGCAGACTGCAAAAATACGAATGATTGAATTGATCAAACAAATATAGACCAAAAATGAAGCTAAATGTGAAGCAAACTCACCCCAGTGAACAAAACATTAGCGAGACATTATGCAAAAAGTTTTAATGAGCCGAGACAGAGGATTAGAATAATAGATAAAGGGGAAAACATGTCTTCTACGAGGGGGAAATAAACATGAGCATGTCAGCTCAGTCTATGTACTGTATATTTGACTTTGTCTTTTCACATGTTTTACTGAGTGCAAGAATCCAGCACAACTTGGGTTTTTAAACTATTCTTTAATTCATTTCTCACATAAACAAAAGCCACCTCTGGCTGCTGAAGTGCTTTAAGCTATCAGGACTCGGTCACAGGATCTGCCTGCTGAAATAAGTTGAGCATCCTGACCTACAGGCTACTACACAGATCTCCAACTAGATACTTATTTTCTAAGAACAGCCTCAAGTACAGCGTGAACCTGACCAGTTTACAAAATGTAGACATCCAGTTTTTCTCACTTTGGTAGGGCCACACAGAGGCAGACACATGACCAATGTGGAGGTGAATCTATGGTGACATGCTCTGAAGAGATTAATTATATTTGAAAGGTCCCATGTGCCTGTTTTGGCTATGGCCGTATAAGCTGAGCAGATGACATGGGACTCTTAATGCACAAGTTGTTCTCTTGAGTCCCACAAAGGTTACACAAAAGCAGCATTGCCTACATATTTGTGAAAATAAGTCTTTCATCCTTTTAGCACAGTGGGAGAGTATGTGAGATTACATGTTACCTCGAGCAGGATGTCAGAGGAGTCATGGAGCAGCATGACCAAGGTGCCGACGCGAATGTAGTTGGCACAGTAGGAGAAACTGAGCAGGAAGATGGTGGCCAAATGGTGGATCACCTGTTCTTTAAAATCCTAATAAAACCAAACATATGTAGAATATCTGCTCAGTAAAATAAAATGACCTTTGTATGTCAACAGAAGAATTGAAATTCCTGCTCTTAAAGTCACTTATTAACCACGTGTTAAGTGAAGTTTCTCATTAAAGCATAAGTGCAAGCCAGGCATGAAGCTAATGCCCTCTAATACCTTGCCTCTAAAGGGCAAATGTGTTGTGTGTTGTGAGGCAGTGTAGGTTAGAAACTCAGGAGCGACTCTGTTGTGTAACATTTATCAATAAATTAATCTTAAGGTCCTCACCTTCCTCTTGATGTCCACAGAGATCCGGAGGAGCAAAGAGCCATAAAAGCCCAACTCTAGCATGTAGTACCAGTAATGAGCTCTCTCCATGGGCTGTGGACGAAACATTATTCAAAAGTCAGATTCAGAAACACCTGGACATTTACTGTGGTGGTGCAACAATAACACAGGGACAACACTCAAAACATAGATTACAAATTACAGTTTGTAGCTGTAGTACGTCCCTTCAGTTAAGTATCATCAAACGTTGGGTGTATGGAAGGACAGCGGTAAATGAAGCATAGCTAAAACCAGTAGTGGATTAATCAATTAGTCGATCAACGGGACAGTAATTGCCAACTATTTTGATAATCGATTAAGTCATTTTTTAATCAAAAAGACCAAAAATTCACTGCTTCTAGTTTCTCAAATATGAATATTTGCTGTTTTTTGTCTTCTGTGATAGCAAACTGAATATCTTTGGGTTTTGGACTTTTGGTCAAATAAAACAAGACATTTGAAGACGTCACCTTGGGCTTTGTGAAACTGTGAGAGGCATTTTCACTTTTTCCTGACGTTTTATAGCCCAAACAATTAGCCTGCAGTGTAGGAAGGCAGCAGGCTATAATGAACCGCATCAGGAGGCACTGAACACTTTCACACAAAGACTACCATCCCTGTCTATGAACTCAAAAAGGATTATGGTGTCAGTGTCACTACGACTGAATGAATTGTGTACAGAGATGCGACCCAGCAGGTGCCCCAGTGGCCTAATGGATAAGGCACTGGCCTCCTAAGCCAGGGATTGTGGGTTCGAGTCCCATCTGGGGTGTGTAGCAGAGTGGCGCAGCGGAAGCGTGCTGGGCCCATAACCCAGAGGTCGATAGATCGAAACTGTCCTCTGCTATATCAGCATTTTACAAAGATGATGATTATATTCTCACCACTTTACTTGTCTAAAAGTGAAGCACATCAGCAGGAACTGTAGTAAAGAGGTTAATGGATCACATCCATCCTCTATCACTCAATATGTAAACCATGGCTGTTATAGCTTTGAGAGAGAAAAACTAAAATATCATGTAATAAAAAATCATCAAAACTTTACTGAGCTTTGCGCATTCTGTGATTGGTCAAGTTATTTGGGACACAACTGTTGGTGAGCATAGACAGTTTGGAGTTCAGGGTGTCTTTACTTCTGTCCTCACTATAATCTCCTTGATCCACATTTTCTTCTCTCATAGTGTCATCAGCTATATGTAGCAGAGTGGCGCAGCGGAAGCGTGCTGGGCCCATAACCCAGAGGTCGATGGATCGAAACCATCCTCTGCTATACCAACATCTTACAAAGACAAACGAACATACTTTCAATATTAATACATAGAGCTAAAGAAACACAATGTTTGATAGCAATTAGATATAAATGGCAGTTCTGGTCACGTACATTAATTTTTGACTCATTTAGATTTATTTACCCATAAGATGAGTTTGGATTGGATCTAAATTCAAGTGAGACAGACTATTCATTGTTCTCTGTAATAAGACTAAGGAAACAGACTAGTTCACCAGTTTGTGTTTGTTTTACATTTCCTCTTTAAAACAAATGCAATCTGTTTACTTCAAACTCAGATTTCAGTCAGACTACCCTTAGAAACTGAAAATTAACAGATTCCACATAAAACAAAGCTTTCCTCATTGTCCGAGATGCACATGTTTTAATATAGCAGGACAGTAATGAAACAAAATATAATAATGAAATAGGACATACTAATTATCTGAAGCAATGAGATTATGTACTGTAAATAATGTTTTCACCTGAACTGGATATTGCCTCCAACATTCGCTGCAGTCCCAGAACCACGGTCTCTGTAGAGAAAAGATAAAGAAAGTTTTAAGAATAAAGCTGTATCAGTAGAAATGCAACATAATTAACTACATCAGTTATTGGATTATATTAATGAGTTCTTATTCGCTGGCATGTTGTGTTTTTAGCAACAATAGTAGTGTTTTGTTATTGCTATAAAAAATGTCTGAAACTCATACTCACATCAATCAAACAGGCCAGTCCGGCCGTGAAGGCTGCGAGGTAGAAAAAGAACCTCCAACTGCAAAATGAAACACTCGATATCAGATATTTTGAACACTGAAACAAAAGGCACTTTAAAAACATAGCTTGGGAAGGTGTGTCTTTTTGAAGTGGTGACTCTTGCAAAATTAGTCAAGTTCTCAAGGGATTTTTACATTGGGTGGTGAAGGAAGTGTCCTTGAGGGAAGTCATCTGTGACCTGAACAATGAAAGGGTTTTGGAGAGAGAGCACTTACGCAGCTTCACCAAACTTCTTGGTTTGACAGGGCCTGTCTTGGTTCCTGCGAAGTCTGAACCAGGTCTCAATCTGCCTCTGGGTTTTGCCACACAACGACATCAAACTCACAATTTCACTCTGAAACAACAACGGAAGGGAGAAATCGATAAATGACAAATCACTATTCACGAAATGGACACTGGTGTCTACTCCCCAAGTGTTGTAGCTAAATGTAAAAGCGTTAGCTGAATAAGTGAAGTAATCTTCAGCCCTGCTGGTGTTAATGATCATCTGCAGGTTTTAAACAAACAGGCCTGCTGGGATTAATTAAATTGATGCAGTAAAGTCTCTTTATGTTCTTTCTTAGTATTTATATAATATATATATATATATATATATATATAGAGAGAGAGAGAGAGAGAGAGAGAGAGACAGAGAAAGCAAATATGAATACTTCTGGAAGCATTTCTAGTTTATCCAAAAGCTGAGAGTGAATAAAGAGTGTGTATGACTTCTGTAAATATGGTGGTGTGTTTTCCCCCAGGAACAAGGATGTGCTACTATCACAACACTCATGTTCCTCTGTGCTTTTCACACAGAACAGTACCCCTCCAACAACTTAAAGTGAACACTTGAGAAATAGTAAAAACCCATCATCTTGATCCTTGTTCAGTGCTCTCAGATAACTTCCTCTTGTTTAAATAAAAATGTGCAACAAATCGAGCTGAACTGCGTGCATGCTGAGGCCTTTTCAGACTAACCTGTGTCGGCTGTCTGCTCCTCTGGGTGTAAAACGACTCCAGCTTCGGGGAGGGAGCAGCAGTCACTTGCAATCTATTCTTCACCCCCAAACATCTACCCATGGGTGGGGCAAAAAACCTGGGGGTGAGGAAAAACAAACGACATCTTACACAAATGATCATATAACACCCAATGTGGGACAGTCAGCCATATGTTCTGTACATATTAAGCCATTTAACAGTCAGTCAAAAACAAACACTTTAGAGCTAGGACAACTGAAGGCTATACTGTATATACAAAGTACGTGTTAGGGCAGGTAACAAAGCAGTGTGTGTATGGACGTTTAGTATTACCACTGAGCTTGACACATGTTTGTATTGAAGATGAGATGAAATTATATTGATTCCCAGGAGGGAAATTTAGCATTACAGCACAAGAAACAGTCCGGAGAAGTGAGTGGAAACAGGATATATAAAAGTAGAAAAAATATACAGATAGATAATAGAATACAACAGAATAAAACAGCATATTATTGGAATGATATGAACAAACAATGACATTTTAACTGGTTTTAACAAGCCGTTTGATTCCACTAAGTCTTCACTCTGTGAATGTTACAACAATGAACACAATGGAGATGTAATCAACCAATCAAAATCCCTGATGTTTGTGTGTGGGTGTGTTTAAAAAGTGCCTATGAGGCTTGTTTGCAGTCATAACAAGCCCACTGCAACGTTCACTCCGTCTTCATTACCTACAGTTTCTCTTAGAGATTTTCAGTCAAGTAATACTGGACTTTTCAATTGTGATAAAAAAAACTTCAGATGATTGTGTTTCTTAAACGAGGAATGTAGTTATTATTTCAGGTCAGACGGGATAAGTGCCACACACCACTGCAGAGACAACAATGGCCCTCCCTCTAAAGCCTACAATACCCCAAACACTTCACCCAGACCTTTACACAACAAAGAGAGCAGTTGTGTTTTACCTCTCAAACACGTAACGCAGGGCGACAAAGCCAAGTGCGAGTGGCAGAGCTATGAGAAGGTCCCGGGGTTGCGGTCTGTCAGAGTCTGCCAGCTGCTCCATGTCTCTCCAGGTCACACCTGGAGGAAGCCAGTAGTCCTGCCTCCATAAGTCAGGCAGCAGGTCCATTCTGCTGTGGATGGACAGGCAGAGGCGAAGAAGAAAACGTAAACATGGTGAAGGTGATGTTTTTAAACAGAGGTTTCCACATAGTTGAGCCTCAGTCCAACCAAATGAGATAAACCCAATCTGGGAAGTGTGGTACTTGGATTTGATTTGGTACAGGGGAGGACACAGTCAAATAAGCAGTGAGCAGTGAAGCCTGCATGGGGCCTCTGAATCACTTGTTTGTTTGTTTCTTTGTTTGTGTGTGTGTGTGTGTGTGTGTGTGTGTGTGTGTGTGTGTTTGTGTGTGTGTTAGTACAGTAGGTAGGTAGAGTGGCACGAGAGAGAGAGAGGGAAATAAGAGAAATACTATGTTGGCACATCATAAACATCTTGAGTCATATTTGCCACATGTGATATCTGTCTCTACCTCAACTATAAAAATGCCATCAAAATATTATATAAATATACGATAGGCTACTATCATTAATAAGTCACAACAAAGCTATAAACAATATATCACGTTTAACATCCTTTAGAAATATTACTCAGGCTGTCAATAATGCCATAAAACAACCATATAAGTAGTTCACAAAGCTGGTAAACAAAAAAGGCCCGAAATAATAGTAGACTATATTTTAAATACCAGAATAAAAAAGCATAAACTCCACAAATAAACTGTACAAGTCTATACCGGAATATAAAATCATTATATATCTTGTCTATGTTGACAACCAGACTGGAAACAGTGCAGTGCAGCCAGAAGTACAGTTTCTACGGGGAGACACACCAAGTTGTAATTAACCTGTGGAAAGAAGAACAGAAACTCACCTGTGGAAGCAGCTCTGTGGAAATGATGAACTGATCACTCCTGAGGACAGAAGGATAAAATTCACCTTAAACTGTGAATTTGTTTAAGCCTTATTTGGCTGGAGATGCGCCTCGGTACCGCTGAATCCTCACGACTACAGCAGAGAAGAAGTGAGCCGTTCAGTCGTCCCGCTTCAGGTGTCAAGTTAGGCACGATGAAGAGAAGCCGGGCTACTCATTTCAAAATAATAGCCTTTTGTAGCGACCGTTGCACTGTGATGATTTGTGTTTGCAAAGAAACCTGTCAGTGCTTCTTTTGTAAAAGCACTTTTCCCTAAGACGCAACACAAATACAAATGCCTTATACATGTATGGTTTACTGAATAGGCTACGAGACACGGTCATAAAATATTAACCAGACAAATCAGTGAAATATTTGCTACCTTCCAAAAACAAGCATTTTAATTAATACTAACCCCTGTTGCTCCACAATTCTGTACCGTAAATCTACAGTAATAATAATACAATAGTAGTAAAAATACAGTAAAGTTCACTTAGGCGTACCTTTATTCTGGAGGCTTCCGGTATCGTCTGTCTTTTTCTAACAGGATGATGTAACTTGGTGGTTGAGCGGCTAATGAAGCACCTGGGGCGTCTCTTTCTCAAAGCGATGGTTCATAAACCATTAACTCAGCATGGGTAACAAAGGAAACACTGGGCATTAGTAGGCTATTATACAGTTTACAAACTGAAATGGTTTAGTGTAAAATTGGCGCTATATTAGCCCTGTACGTTACTCTAAACACGAATATGGAGTTAGGTTTTAAATGCTACAAGTTACAACCATAATCTAGCGTTATCAACAGAGTGCCGTCACTGTGACCTTACGTTTATCATCAGGTCTTTAAGTTTTCTGATGTAAAACTAAAACAGCATGAGCTCCTTCTCATGTTCAGTCCCTGCTGACATTAAAGTGTAACTTTTGAAAGAAGAAATAACATATTCGTCCTTTTACAAATGGCTAAATTAAACCCACTAAGGAGTTTTGGTCTGGTGTGACCAAATAGCATGTGGTGGCTAATGCTAGCTGAGGTTAGCAAAATTTAAATATTGCTGTGTAACTGACACAGACTTTAGGACCCTATATATGATGAGCAGTATATACTACAAGAAATGCTTGACTAAACCTAACCCCAGTTTGTGCCTCATGCTATTGAATTCAAAAGATTATGCATGAGTGGCATAGCCTGAGGCTGACGGGAAAAACCCTATGCATTATATCTCATTACATTTCCCTATATTCTACCAGAAGTTGTACTCTATAGTAAACATAAAATGCTTGACACATCTTTCACAGGAAATATAAAGTATATCTAATTACATTTCCCTGTTCTCCATTGTAGATTATACTCATGACAGACTCCTCCTGGGTTACCACTCTAGGAAAGCAGTTGATGACACCCACAGCAACAAACCCGGACACTTCCAGGACTTCATAGTTTGAAGGTAAACACACCTCTCCAAGTGTGTGCATAGCCCGGCTGTCGAGCTCGCAAACTTTACCTTGAACAAATGTCTGTGCTGTCATCGAGGGCTCTGTCTCTGACTGCTATATCACACGCTCTAATGACACACACCCCCTTAAAACACACACACTTCTTCTAAACCCATGCCAACACACACACACACACACACTCCAATCCTCCTCACACCATCCTCCTCTTCAACCAACACTCTCAGCTGATAGTATTGTCACAAAACAGGCTGTCTGCTGATAACATCACTACTGTTATGCAGATGAACTATTTTTTTTTGTCATGCATCAGTCAGGAGCACAGCTCAGGGGATTTATTAGGTCGTGTACGTGTAAAGCGTGTGATAAATGTGTTTAACGGACTTTGAGTGTACCCGGAGAGAGAGTTTTTGCACATTTTACAAGAGACAAACATGATTTGCTTGTGTGTGTGGGCTGTGCTTAACCTGCGCTTGTGTTTGTGTGCGCATGTGTGTGTTGTGTCTGTGTGTGGGGGTTTGTAGGTGCCAGTGTGTTTCTGCACATTTGTGTGGGATGGAGTCACATTACCAGAAAAATAGCCTGTGCACATTCAGGAAGGTATTTGCATACTGTATGCAGTATGCACCTGCCTAGTCTGTATGTCCCTGAACTGAGACACAGATGTCTTCTGCAAACATAAGAGAGAGCGAGTTAATCAAAGTAACATACTTTTTACTCATAATTAAGGTACAGAAGTCTTTTTTAAAATTTGACAAAATTAAAATGTGTATATTTCTGTTTTTGATTAACGCTTTACAACACAATAATAATTATTATAGTGATAGTCATGTCTGTCTGTGATCCAGCCTTATTTTCATATCTGTGCGCATGTGCGTGTGTGTGTGTCCGTGTGTGTATACACTATGTCAGAGGGTGATTGGGAACTGAGTGCCTTTGTTGTTTTATCAAGGAAGTAAATTGTCTGAACCCACTGAAGCAAAATCTGTCCTGTTAATTGCTGGACCAATGAGGTGGGGGGTGTTACACTGTGCTCCCAACCATCTGTTGGAGCCTGATGATCTGTAAACTGTAGAAGGCTGTTTTATTCCAGTTACCAAAGTCTGGCTGTGCACTGTTTGTGCTAGGTTTATGACCACAGACAACTTGCCCTGACTAATTTCCTCACCAATACCCTTAGTTACCCCCTTACTGACAGTGGAAAACAACATTAACATTATAATTAAGGTTTCTATGCTCTATGTAGCCATATAAATAAATAATTAGCAATGAATATATTGACTAATACAGTGTTGAAAGCTTTTAGCAGTTCAGGCAGACTGAAATTGTATAACTGAGGTTAATACTCTCAGGACTCAGGACTTTGGCACCTCAGTGCTTTGAGCTAAATGCTAACATTAGCATGCTAACATGCTCACAATAACAATGCTAAGATGCTGATGTTTAGCAGGTATAATGTTTACCATGCTATGCATGCTAACGTTTGCTAATTAACACTAAACACAAAGTACAGCTGAGGCAGATGAGAATGTCATTAGTTTGCAGGACCTGATGACGGCTCTAGATGAAAAGTCATCAATGTTATTACAGTTCATCCTGAGGGGGACATGAATGTCTGGTGAGACATTTCACTCAAAACCACAGCATGGCTAAAATGTAATAATGTAATAAAATACTCTGCAGTAGCTAATATAAGATCATATCAGAACAACTCTCAGATGAATGTGCTGTGGAAATGGGCTTTAATCATTTAGCAAGCATAATGGCTTGAGGAAAGGATTACATATTACATTACATAGGATGCTCATAGGGTAGAAGAAAGCACATTTGAGCAGTGATTGATCCCACAGTGATCAGTGGACTCGCACTTGTAGTTCTCAAAGTATCCAGAGGAGGTCACAGCTAACCAGATGGCTCCTTTTCAGTTCCTGAGTGAAAGTGCTCACAAACTGAAGCAAAGACCAGGGAGATCTAGCAGGGAGGATAAAGCTGAAAAGGGAAATATGGGGAAATCCTTATTTAAATGATTAATGATTCCCGTGTCATTCTTACTTAAATCACTTTAAATACTCTTTTTCCGTACTTTCTCTCTTCTTATAGTGATGACTGATGTTGATCTTTGGAAAAAACGTACCACTGAACCACTGATAGTGAAGTTTGCTCTTATGTATGTATGTTTCTCTCGTCCAAACAAGCAGAGTGCTGTGACGAGGGTCTAAGTCACTCAGCGTAGGGATATATTTCATCTGGGGCGGGGGGTGATCTGACTCTGTGAGCCTCGTAAATTAACTGTGTCTCTTTACGAGCCTCCAATTGATTATTGGATTGATTTCATTTGCTCTAAATCTTGCTCATATTGATTTTAGGGCAGCAGCGAGGACAGCCTTTGCTCAAATAAAAGTTTCTGTGTGTTTGTATTTGTAGGTGCCATGTGCTGCGTTTGTGTGTGTGTGTACTGCAGGTCTGTACAGTAATGAAACTTTCTAAAATCAAGACAAAAGCTTTTATTTTATTAAAAAACTGAATGCCACTTTAAAGAAACATTAGGAAAATATCTAATTTTTACAAGCAAGAGTCTACATCCAGGAAGGTGGACCATAATAAACAGTCTTTTGGTCATCATTAAGGAAACAAATCAACTTTTTAACAAATCAGTAAAATATCATTACTAAACTTTGTTTATAAAGAGCCTTTCATAGCCACATTTCAAAGGACTTGACAGTATAATAAGGGCAGAAACAATATTACAAAACAAGTGGCAAAAGGAGCAGTAACATCATTAGTATGAAATAGATATTAGCTCATATTAGCTCTCATATTCCTACAGGCACTGTTGAACAGATTTGGCTGGTGCACTGGACGGGGCCTAAAGGCAAAAAGGATTAGGCGGAGGAAATTGGTGTACATGCATTTCATAATCATAACTTATTCATAACACATATTCAGTCAGCGCTGTGACCCTCCGCACTGAGCCTCATAAGCCTCTTAAAGGGATGGCGACATGAAATTGCACAACCCCAAATAAGATGTGTTGTATTAACTATTATGTATTATAAACTTTAGCTTTTATAATGGGATGAGATTGAAATTTAGAACACAGTGAATTTTAAAGAAAACAGAGAGATACAAATAGCAGCTGAAGCTATTTTACCTGAGGATCATCTTAGAGGTGGAACAAATGCCTCACAATATCCAGCATGGTTCACAAAAAAAAAAAAGAAAAAAAGGTTTTCAGTTCCAGAGAAACTATGACATCTTCTAAATGTTTAGTTCAGCTGCCCTTCCAAAAAAAGCTCAAAGACAAAAGCTGCAGAGGAAAACTTTTACATTATAACAGTAAATCAACGTATAAAGCTGGCAGTCTTGTCCCTAAATCTGCAGTAACAGTGCATATTAGTTCTGTCTAAATTACATCCATGTCTACCCTAAACTCATTTTATTTATCTTTTATTGAATCAGGACCTCTCTTGCAGCAGCTCTGCTTTGTATTTATAATTCAGCCCTGGGATTCGTAAAAACATTATAGAATTACAAAATGACATGATAAATGTAATGCTGTCTTCCTGCACTGTTTGTCACTCTAAAAGCTGCAGTGTAACATCGTACACACCACAAGTCTCCAGTAATGCATTAACTACTGTAAATTGAAATGGATGCAGGGCTTCAGGTGTGTCGGCTCCTTTTCTCTCTGCCCTGCTGCATTTAATCCATATACAGGTACTGTTTAATGGTTTTTATGCTCTTATGTTGACAGTTTGCATTACCCCAACCAAACATACTGTAACATACCGCAGTTTCTTTTATTTTCCGGAGCTGAAACTTTGGTAACAAGCTTTTAGCAGGGCACAGAACAAACATCATTAATCAAATGTCCCTCAAAAGAACCTTTACATAGCCCTCTCCTCACCTCCCGATCACCCTTCATCTTTTACACCAGTGCATAATCAAACTGCCCTCTGTCCAGCCCCTCCTTATGGTCCGTCCATGATGATGCCGGCATGCTGCTGTAGGGATCTAACAAGATACGGACGCAGCGAACAAGGAGAAAAAGCAGCAGCAGCACGAGGAGGCCAACGAAACACAGGGCCGTTCCCTGCTCAGGGTGCCCTGCCATGGGCTGCAGCACCGTCGGGCCCCTGGGGAACCCGGGCGGAGCCGGAGAGGAGTGATCATAGTCCACAACCCAGTAGTTTGTATCGCTCATCTTGGAAGTGAGGGAATGTTTTGAAGGTTGAAATTGTTTTCACTTTTGAAGTTTTATTTTGCGATCAGAAGTTGTGAGGAATGGCATGGCTCTGCAGGTTCGTCTTTGTTATTGAGTGGGATTTCTAAAGCCAGAGGGAGAGCACATAGTGAAATCTGGCAGATGTCAACAAATTGGACTCAACCAGAGCAATTCCCACAAGCCACAAGGCAAAGAAATTAGTCAGTTTCAGCAGAAATAACGCCGGGCAAATCAGTAGTGCAAATTAATAAGCCCTCTGGTGAACAGAGCAGCAGGCTGAGGCATGCTCAGTGAGGTTTAATTAGATTTAACTGGCTGGTGTTCATGTGTCCCGGTCTCTTTCTCCCACATAGACTCACTTGCTCTCAAGAGATGCTCACAATACAAAAGCTGAGGTCACTACTTCAACTTTAAATCATCTGCATGGCCCTCAGTTCGTCAATATTTTAAGTGTCATCCAATAGCAGCCCTGGAGGGGCATTTATTTTGATTACAAAGTAGAAAGAAATATAAATCTCAGTCAAATGGCTGAAGATGTTCCATAGATCAATCAAAGTGCTGTAAATAATCCATGTTGTGATGCTTCAGAGAACATTTTTGTATTTAATCACTTGAATGGTTTGGCCGTGTTGCAATGAGTTGTTGTCACCAGGAACCTCTTCATTTGGGAATTCGCTCATCAAGATACCTAAGAAGAAAAGAAAGAAGAAGAAAAAATCGCAGATAAGACACAACATGAGTGAGTGAGTTTCCAGCAGGCAGAGGTGCTGAATGGAGGGAAAAGTCGGATTGATTCAGGGGGCTCAGAGCTCGACATGGGCCTTGGAACATGTCAAGGATTATAGATTTTTACTGTTTCAGGGCCCCAAGTGGGGTGTTTTCTGGGGGCCCCTGCCAGCACACATTACAAGTGAAAAACACAGTCTCAGTTTAAAACTATTTACACACCCTGTCCAATCTTCTAATCTTTCTCGTGAGAAAAATAACTGAGACAAGGCAGAAGCACTATCCCTCTCCTGAACATGATAAATAAATCAGACACTGATGAGGGATGAGAAAAATGCAGAGAAAATCCTTAGAGAGTTGCTGCACTCTTGCACAGAAACACTTTCTATAACCTCTTTAATGGCACTCCCCAGTCAGCAGATTTTATTCCAGGAGGCTTCGTCTCCCTCCTTACTACCCCGCCGGTCCTCGCAAAGACACGTTGATAGCTCCCCTGCTCTCCGGATGATGGGACTAAAGGGCCGAGCGAAGCTTTAATAGGAGACTTGAAGACATAATGAAAGAAATTGCCTGCCTCAGAATCAATTATCAAATGGCCTGTGGTTACATCAGGCTGGACAGTTCAGGTAGCCACATGTATAGAAGGAAGCTAAATGAAGGCTCAATAGTCAATAGAGAGGCATGAAGTTTACACAACAGGACAACACATTAGTCAGAGTCAGTAATTGCAAACCACTTAGAACAAGGCTGCTAATGAAAAGACTTCAAAACCTTGCTTTTCCTGCACAGAAGATTTTCTATAGTTTTAGGATGTGACTGATTTTTATCAGCTGCCAGAAAACATGAAACAGAATGATACAAGACTGGAGGTTTCTTCTTCTTAAATCCTTTTGAGGATCCTTATCCCGTGACCCACCTTCCTAACAAGTCAGGAAGTCAAACAAAACACTTTTATATCTAGTTGTTCTTATTCACAAGCAAACTCAACAGATATGTGGGTCCATTGAAGATGGGGTTTCAAAAGGTCACTGTATGTTTTCAGGTCATTCAAAAACTCTGCAGGTTACCCAAGGTCATAATGATATACAAACACCACAGAGCCGAGAACGAGGATGGAAACCCAGTCACATTGTGAGGAAAAACAAATACAGCTTTAAAGAATATAAAAGAATGAGCAACATCAATTTCATGGCTCATTGAGAGGCCTGCTTTGGTTCCTAAGCAGCAGATAAATTTCTGATTTACACATACAGAAAGAAAATAATAAAAACTGACTTTTAACTGTTCTGGAAGTGAAATGTGGACAGAGGTCACAGAATCAATTGTTTTTCATTTAAAAACAGCAACAAAAAGAGGGCAAAAAGATTTATGAAAGCCCCAATCAGCCATGCCAATGACTTCTGACGGCAGAGCACATGCAGTGACATATGGTGTTCCTCGTGGCTGTAATACCTCCCATTTATACCTGTGGATTATGACAGCAGCTTTGAAAATGTCAAGGACTTCTCCAAATAAAAAGGGTGAAATGATGTTGTCTAAAATAAACCCTGAATGTAGGACTGCCAGGATAAACTAAGCCAAATATCGCTGTTGTGTACCTTTTCTGATTGTATGGCATCTAAAAACGTCAGATGAATAGCCTCATGCAACATTTCAGTGTACACAGCACTGTTGCCTCTACCTTTCTTTTATCCCTGACTCTCTGTAGTTTGATGTTTATTCTTCTGGTCAAAAGCAATAAAATTTCTTGATCTGAGACATAAGTGAAATTAGTTCAAAGATTCAAAGACAGGCAATCTAAAACCTGTCTAACTGCTCTTAAAGTAGGAAGGAGGAAATTATTTTATTTATTTATCTCCTTTTAAAACCTACTCCACTGTGTTGTGACATAAGACGAGCATCCTGCAGCGACAGCCGTGTGTGAATCTCCAAGAACATAGAATAAACTCTGCCCTGATACCATGAGTACAGTTTGAAATGTTGGTATTTTATCAGTCTGTGAAAGAAAACACAATCAATGACTTTTAACATTATTATTGCCTGTTTTACTGTGATACTGTCTCCATTGTATGACATGTTAGCAGGACAGGTAATTGGATCACCCCTGTATAAATAAGGGATACATATGTGGTGTGGTGATTCCAATGTAATGTAACATGAAGTTACACAACAGCACAAAGTCACAGCCTGCATAGGACAACTGGTAAATGTATGATTCATAAAGTAAACCCACGGCCATGCATGACATTCACAGCTCCACACTGACTTCTACATACAAAAGTTCACTTATAACGAACAAAACCATCGTTGTCTCATCATTCCAGTGACACAATGGAGGACGATCAGATTAGAGAACTCACCTTCCGGCTGGCGTCACAGGTGAGGACATGTGATCAGAAACACGGTGTGATGATGATCCTGCAGCAGCAGCTGTTCAGCACCGCAGACAGCTCCGGGCTCGCTCAGCCTGCACGCGGAGCTTCAGGTCTGAACTCTGTCACATCCTGCAGCACCTCCTCTGCTTTGTCAGGAGCTTTAAGTCCACTCAGTTTGAGGGATCCGCCCCACCCCCCTCCCTCTCTCCCTGCCCACTTAGGACTGTCCCTGTATGGACTGCACACATAATCTTTTCGTTTGGATGAGTAAAGCGCCGAGAGCCGCGTGTGGCTTCTGCATTATGTAAGAGGACTGTGTGGGGCACGGACACTGAGGGGCCCTTGTAGCAGTTTTATTGTTGTTTACTCCAAAATAATAATCCTTTTTTGTGCAGTATTTCTTATCTGAATTGAGGGTCTAGGGAAAGAGGGTGTCATACATTGTATGTAAGGCCACCTGAGACAAATTTATAATTTTGGGCTATTTAAATAAAATGGACTGGCTTTGAATCTAACTATTTAAAGAGTATGGGGAAAGATATTATAAGACAGTGATGAGGATACTGCAGTGACATTATAGAGGGCCATAAGTACAACTGAGGACCTTGAGGTCTTCTATATTCTTTTATGGGAATTTGGGAGTTTTGTCAACCTTGCTGGAGTTTTAGTCGAGTAACATCTTATGTCAGACTGCATTGCAAGTTTTGCTGAACTGCAAGAAATTACACGATCAAGATGTGGAGCAAAACAAGTGGAGCAACCTGATTGCACCTGTGGCTAAGCTCCAGACACTCACTGTGAGAAGTAATTAATTGACACAATTAAAACTGTACAAACACTGGGACAGACTGCAGTCCATACACATCCACATCTCCCCTGCCTGAGGCCGCATGGGATCTCCCTGTAGGTTTAATTAATAGTCAGTGGATTGTAACAGTGTCCTGACGGGGCTCATAATCAAATCACACTGAGCAGTGCTCCAGCAGGCCGCCCACTGGAGTCTCCAGCCTGCATGGTTATGAAATTTAACATTTCCGTCGCTATCCTTATTGTTACAGATGGTACACCGGGAGGTCAAGCTGTGGCTCAGGGAGCAGACATGGGTCATCGCTACAGGATATCTGGACCCTATGACGGCAGGTGAGTCTGAGCCATATGAAGACTGGTTTGTGGAGGACCCTGAGTCTGTCTTTTTAGGCAGCCCTTTCTCTAAGACTGCAGACACATCTCACATCGTTCGCCGGGATTGGCAGACACTTATCTTAACCATCATTCGCTTTCTTGCAGAGAGTTTGATGAGAAGATCGATACCAATCTCACATTTGTACGCTAAATATGTAGCTGGTTAGCCTAGCTTAGCATAAAGACTGAAATCAGGGAGACAGCTAGCCTGGCTATGTCCAAAGGTTAAATAAAATCAGCCTAAAAGCACATAAAAAGCTCACAAATTAAGACTTTATATCTGTTTTGTTTAAAAGACAAAATCCAAGTGTAAAAACAACAAGTTGTGGTTTTACAGGGGTTAATGTGTTTGACTATTTCATGTCCGGGTGCAGTGACTTCCTGCAGTCTCTGCTGCAAATAAGCATTTTTCCTAAAATGCCACACTATTCCTTTAACAGAATATTGTACAAACACACCTAATTTATTACATCAATATATTTCACAAGCACAATTTTGATAGTGGTACCAATCACATATTTCCAAGCAATTATTGCCCTGTACTTGTAAGTAGCCCGATTTTGTGCATAGCTAAAACAAGAGTAGTGCAGAAACCGGTAAATGTGTGCAGTATACTTGGAACAGTTAAGGTTTTCCTGTGTATCAAGCTACTGTCACAAACTGTATTCTAAAAGTATTTTGCTTCTCATCAAATCAAATTGTTTCAAAGCAAAACAACCACAAAGGTAAATGAAAGTATCAAAATAAGCAATATGAGTTTTATGACACTTTATAATATCTGCTTACATAATGGTCTGATGTTGCTGCACACACTACACTGAAAGCCTTTTTATTATGTAGGCTAGAGCACAGCTTGGTGTATATAGTACATGGTAGTATGCCACCAAGAACATACTGTAATAACTAAAGAAGTAGATAAAGGAAAGCGCTGCACTGCCTCCAAGGCCTTCTCTGCATCCAGGCTGTTGTGTTGGTGCAACCAAACCCCATTCAGATACAATAAGAGTGCTCATTGCTCAGGGGACAAAACTGACTTTTTCCAGAAGGATGCTCTTATTGTATCCTGCGATATAGATGGTTTTACTGTTAATTTGTGCTGCACATTAACATGAACTAAACTGTATGTGAAAAAGAAACATGGTAATGATACCATTAATTGGCAAGGATTAACTTTCATTTTGCTTTAGAGCTAATATTTGTTCCAACAGAGGCAGCAGCTCTCAGCAGGTTTCAGTCAATAGAAGTGAGTAGACTTTGGAGAACCGAAAGGGGTTAGTTAGTATAAGGACGTCCCTAGTCGTTCATCACAACAGACAGCTATGGGATGAGGTCCCCTATATATTGGCCCTGTGTGTGAATCTACAGACATGCCTTATTTAAAGCCTGATCTATCATCCCTATACTACCAAATCCATAGGTTTATCAACCAGTGTCAATGGCCAGATCCATGGACATCTATCAAAGCATGTCAGTTTTGAAATGAGAAAACAAAGGACTCTCACACACACACACACACACACACACACACACACACACACACAACGTGCAGAGTTTAATTTTCTCTCGTGAGCACAAACACACACAATGCATACAAAGCTGCTGACTCCAAGGAAGCTTGGACGAAGCAAATCATAATACAGCACTCTTTATTCTGCAGACAGACTTCTGGATTTTATTATTACTGGATAAAAATAGAAAAACTCATGAATATATTTTTCTTTGGCCAACTCAAAGATAAAATAATGAATGTATCTCATGGGAAAATATGGCAACAAACGGGTCATTTTTCAAGCAAACCTTGTCGTTTCCTAAACCATTGTTGACACGATATATTTTTTAGACATGCTAACAAGTTAGAAAGCTGGGTCTGTTGTCACTTGTTGTAAACCAATCTACTCCAATCTGAAGAATTGTTAGAATTGATCTTTATTCTGATCAAAAATAATCTTATACATTTAACAGAAAAATTCAATCTGACAAAACAAAATTCTCACACAGTTTAATGGCTGGAGCATATTTGTGCCCTCAACAAGACAACAACAATAAACCTGTAAAGTCCTGTTAGTGGCCTCTCAGGGCTGTAATGATCATTGCAGCCCACAATGTTAAAGTGTTGCATAGGACAAACATAGTGGTGATCTGTTGAGCCTTACGAGTAGTGGAGCAAAAATAAAGTTTCTCCTTAGGGGCGATGCTAGAGGAAAGACTATGGTCATTAAATCAAAAAGATTTATCCCCTTAGACATCTTGGCAATCTTAATTTTTAATGTTGAGAAACTGAAACTTTTGACTAGAGGAAAACCCATGAAGTGCCCAACATGGAAAGGGTTTGTCATCGCAAGAACGAGCTCAATGAATTTCATGCAGTCTTTCAATAATATTTGGATATTTCCTGAAGATCGAACCCAACAAAGATGCTAGATGAAAGGTGAGGCCTCAAAAAACATTAAGATTCATTGTCTTTGGACCAAAAATATCTATTCCATATTCCATGGCAATCTGACCAGTACCTGTTGAGCTATTCTGCCGTGCTGTAAGCAGGGAAAAGCTACTCCATGTACTGCCACAGGTTTTTCCACGAACAGCCTCTCCCTTAACAGCTAGTTATTCATGTTTATCAATGAGTCCTCTCACCTACTGTTTGAGTTTTATAAGTGAAAATGCACATTTTATGGTGAGCGTTGCTCTAATTGGTGGGTTTTATTTTCCACCCACAGGAGTGACAAAAAATCTTCGCAACAATATCTCAAAGATGCACATGGCTCTGTATCACTGAACGCTGTCGCTGAAAATACAACCATTGCATCATCAGCACACACCAGGGACTCATGACAAAGAAAATGTTACTTGCGCATGGTGTGACCATCAGGTGTGGTCATGAAGTCTAGTTAGTAACAGACCATCTCACATCACATGCTTTGGCCATGAAGGACAACTGTCACACATACAAAACACGCTCGAATTCTCGTGGTATAATCTGGGCGCTAAAGATATTCATCAGGGGCTCAACTTCTCTTCACAAGTATGGACGTTTCTGTAGATTAACTGAACAGTCAAGGACAGAGAATTACAGTACAATCATAATGTGTTCAATCTTCAGTGACATGTGAGCAGAGACCCACATGGTCACACAGCATGAATGTCAAAAACAGTCAACACAACGGTACAGTAATGTACTTATTCATTCAAGTTTTCATCCTCAGCACTAACCCCTTGAAAAGCCACATACATAAAAGCAAAACAAACATTTTAGTACGACAAAGAGCTGAAAATGTGCAACATGAGATGGCAAATGATCCTCAAACAATAAAGCTGCCATGATGACATGTTTGAATGTGGTCCCAGCCAAGCTTACAAAGAAGCAATACTCGACATTTAATATATTTACAAAGAGTTAAGAGCTGTAGATACAATACATTTCTTCTTATGAGTACAGAATGTACAGTGACTGGGAGCCCAATGCACTGCAACTTGAGAAAACATCTGCTGCATTATGTTTTAGGATATGTTTTCTCCAGTTGCTTGTGGTTTGTCAGGTTATAGTGCATCAGGTGCTCTGAGCTGCAGTACATATGACAAAATGGACCCCTGACTACACAGATCATTACATCCTATATTATATGGTTCAAACTTCATCTTACTTGTTGTACATGTATTTAAGTTTGGATAAGTCTCTGATGTGAAAGCCAGTAGGAACCAGGCAGAAACCACCACAGCTGAAGCCAATGCTATAACTCCTTAAGATGCATTTCTTTTAATGGTCAATGGTAATTTGGCCTAGAAAAAGAAAACGTCAACCATTTTCTCTCTAAAAACATTTAAGACAGTGTCTCAATGGTTAATGTCACCTTCTCTTATGTGTGTTTTTATGGTGAGTAAAGTTGTGCTTCAGCAATTCAGTATTGCACTTCCATAAAGTTTGGAGACTCACAAGGGATACATTTAAAAAAGAATGGTTGATTTTGAAGCAGCAGAGGCTTAGATATGATAGTTTTTAATCCATAATATGGGTCAATCTCGAAAAACACTGGATCATATGTTTCCCATAATGCAACTCAATGGTATCTTTCGTTACACCCTTCCTGCCTGGTGGATGCTAATTTCTTTCAAACTCCAAGTTCATTCACAGGCTTTCTGATAGAAATTTGAAGTCTCAAGGCCCAATCCGAGGTAACTCTGATGACATCATCGGGTTATTTTATCAGATTTTAGAAAGCTCCCTCCAAAGCCACAGAAGACATTATACTACAACTGTATTCACAGGCCGAGTAGACTCCTTGTAACAAGTAAACTGATTTTCATGTGTAAAATTGGTGAAGTACCCCTTTAACTTGTTTGCCTTGATTAAGCAGGTATCTCATGCTGTTGGTTGCTGCAACAAGGCTCTAATTTTCATTTCTGTTATTTGACAAAGACTGTGATGAGAATTAAACCATTTTAGGGTTCAAATGTCCCTCTCGAGACCAACGAGTAAAGTCACAGGCGCTATGTCCATTGTTTTCCACCGATCTTCTTGGATCTAGCCACCAGGCTGGTGTGGATGGACTGTACCGTTGGATGAAACAATGAGGGAAATGGCACAGGGTCCTCTTTTAGCCAGTTGGTGAAAAAGTTGGTTCCATCCGTTTCAAAATGACTGGAAATATTCACACTCCTCCTGGAAACCCAAACACTGAGCTAACCAGTGCAAGACACTACACACACATATTGGTGGACGCACAGTTTTCTATGAATATATAATATACCGGTAGTTCATATGTATGTTCATGTATATTTCCGCACCTTAAAGTGGACAAATATATACATGTGCACATAAATCTTCTGGGTAGCGATTGGAAATGTGAGCGTGTGCAAATACAGTCTCTGGCATAACACAGGAGCATGGGTGCACTCATTGTATTTTCTGCCCTCCTTCACAGTTTGTGTGTCCCATATCCACCTTTTCCCCCTGCGTTCCTCCTCCTCCTAGAGGACCTGCTCGGTGCTGGAGGCGGAGATGTCCAGAAGCCTCCAGGCTGCGTTGGGGTTCAGCTCCTCCTGGTCACGACACAGCGCCCAAACGTACATCATCCTCATCACCTTCCCCTGTTGAGGGAGGAGAAGAGCAGTGGGTCAGAACTAGAGCGGTGAACAACCACAGCTCATTAAACGTCCTTCTGATTTGGCTTGTGATGAGGAAGTGTGATGCAACTTGCTCGACAGACTAGATGCAATATGTTAATATTCAGATATTTAGCCGTTTAAATCCTAGTGTATTAGTTATATGAAGTAAAACAAGCCAGAGTCCTATTGCTACATCAAACCATGTGAAATTCAGAGTTATAAAGACAGATACGAATGGGACACGTGTTATAGGGTGCTGATCTAATTTCAGTTGTTTACTTCCTTGAAATGACTCTGATTATATCTGGTGCAGTAATTATGGGTTTACTGACCGGATCTCCTTCCACAATGTCTCCTTTGGGGCTGCGGATCACCATGACGACCTGAGCCTGGAAGGTGATGATCAGCACTGGGCCCTGGTCCATCATCTTACCCATCGCTAGCTACAACACAGGGAGAGACAACGAACAAACACATTTACATGAGACACTTAACAAGGTTTGTTGTCACTTACTGCAGCAACCTGATTTACTGCATGTAAATTAAGTGAATGTCTGTTAAGAAGGAAAAAGCTGAAAAGAGAGAAGGAAAAGTGAAGAAAAGATAACAGCAAACAACACTTTATGTATGATGGCTGGTGTACACGTGTGCAACACTTACATCTATGTTATCAATGTCAAGGATTTTGGACTGGAAGAGCAGCCCCAGCGCTCTGGCCTGCTGGATGGGGTGGGCCAGCTGACTGTACGTCTGAGGTACAGGTACAACAAAACACACATTTGACCTGAGAAAACAACGCTTCACACATACTGTATGCCAACTAAAGTGGACAGACTAATAGTAAGTCTTTGTTTGTGAAGGTTTCGATTTCTGAAATTTTGATTATGTCGGTTTGTAAACACATCAAAACCTTGACAAACAGACACGGAAAGTGCTACACCATGCTCCCTGGCAGCACTTATCCTCAGTAATTATGTTACAAGAAGTTTAAGGATGTAGAGAGATGGTGGTGAAGCAGCAGCATTGAACTTACAGCTTCATAGCACCAGTCTTTTAATACATCCAGCTCTCCCCGGATCATAGCCTGCAGAAAGGACAGTGACACTGTGTTATTGAAGATTGCTCACAACAGAGGGGTATTTCACAAGTCACCGATAAGTCACCTTACTAATAATAATAATAATAACAATATAATAACTTATGCTTCAGTCAAAACTTGTCAGTTTTAAAAATGTAAAGTCGCATGGTAAGGTTTTGTCTCGTTGCCTAAATCCCAACAGATCTTCATTTTATTAAACCACATTCAACGCCATCTTTTTGGATTATTATATGCTTGTAATTTTCATAAAACTGCATCATCAGCTCTTGTTCTGTAACCGTGAAGGACACCACACATTGTTTTGAGTGTTTCCTGCCACAAATAATTTGAATTGTCTTTAGCTGCTCAGCTTGCTTAGAACTTGCTTTAAAAACTTACAGCTCCAGTCTGACTTTATTAATTCTAACAAGAGAAGTCACAAATGTATTTACTCTGATCTAAGCTGGAGTAAAAATTCACATTTAATGAAGCAGGACCATCAAGTCTTTTCTTAGCCTCCTTAGTGGAATACCCTCAGGTAGTGAGCAAAGAGCAGAGTGTGAATGAGTCAATGACAAACAGAGAGTGTAAAAGAAGCTGGAAGAGTCTGTTTACCTCCAGTATGTTAGGGATGATGTCTTTTTCACACTGTTTGAGAAAAGAGTCTTTGTCAAAGGTGGGGTCTGCCTTCACAATCTCTGTCAGCACCTCAGACATTTCTGTCTTAGAGAAAAGACCACCTGGAAAACAAACACCAACCACATCAACAGCAGCAAAGAGATCACTCAGTACTACGAATGGGGCGTTAACAAATATAAGTTTATATCTTATGTCTATGCTTTTCCAATACCCAAATTCATCTATAAAACTCGCTATGGCCACAACATGGAACATGCCTTTCATTGTCTGCCACTCACTGGAAGCGCTAATGGTGCAAATATGATCACAACATGACTTAAGACACTGTAAAGGCCATGACACCATCCTCTACACTGCACAAAGCAATTTTCTTTAACTGCTCGTTATATTTGGGAAATTAATAGTTTACTTATTTAATAGGTTATTATATATGGTTGAATTGGGCAAACATATCCATCTCTACTTCTTCTGTTAAAACTACTTATTGAAATGGCCAAAACATTTTCACGTAAGTTTAATAACAACACAAAATTTCAGGTTATAATTCTGTCATATTGCACAAAGATCAGTTTGACGTTCATTTATATTAGCACGTTCTTACTTCCACAGTGAATTTGAAATGTGTTGTTGTATAAACGCAGACTTTTTTCTTTCATGGTCTTAAACTCAAGTATTATTTCAGAATGAGGAGACAATGATGAACTATCTGCAACACCAATATCAGCTGTGGTGGAGCATTACCTAGGAAGTCAGTGACTCTGTCAGTCACAGCTCTGGACGCTCTGATGAGGGCATTGTCGCTTTCATCATATTTCATCTTCATCTCAAAGAACCCTGTAGGAAACAAGAGGGGAAAACTGGTGAGGATGTTTGTCAAGTTGTTTGACAAAATTATGAGTGATAATTGGGGATAAAACCTTCACCAATAAGGGCACATGGGCCTCTGTCAAGATAAACACTTGACACCTCAACTGTAGTAGCTTATTATGCAATCTACTGTGAAGAATCTGGTGCCACCTGCTGCCTTTAAAGAAAATTACACACATGCATACTGTAGGTGATCTATTATATAACAGTAATTCCACAGTATGTAAGCTAATAAATCCAGAGGATTTTCTTACTGTTAAAAACTACGTTATTATCCTTGAAGTCCTTCCACTGCTGGAACCACTTTGAATCCTTGTGGAGAACGACACCCATGGCCTCTCTGCATCACAAAACACATGAAAATCACTTCCATCGTTAAAGATGTTTACAACAAGTGCGGTTATGGATTGAAAGGGAATATACACTGTCCAAGTGAAGCTATATCCTCATAGTAGAGGCTGGAGTTCCAACAGTTACTCACTCATTGGCCTCGAACACTCTGGAGTCGCTGTCCACTCCTTTGGAGGAGAAATCGCTTCTCTTCCTCAGCTGAGAGGGAGCTCTGTAAGGGCCGGCATCACCAACATCTATCTCCTTCTTCATGGTCTCCACACCCTACAGAGATGACACACAGGTTTATTATAACTGGGGTATAACAGTACATGTATTTGTACTGAGCCGTTCAGCACAGGACCTAAGGTTCAGAACACCTCATGAACTGAATGGACCATGAATTTTAGTAGTTAGCCGGGTGACAATGTAAAGATGAAGATGATGTTACAAGATGCTCCTCCAGAGATGTTGTAATTTTGAGGGTGAAACCTTGGAAACTTCCGGATATTATGTTTTCTCTTCTGACCTGTGAGATGGCCTTAAATGCGCCGGTCCTGCCCAGTTTTTCTCCTCCTTTGGAGACAGACTCAGCAGAGTGCATGGCCGTCCTGGCTGCCTCCTCCACACCTTCCTTGATCTTCTTCCCGATGTCAGTACGACTCACCTCCTCAAGACCCTATACATGCGAACACACAAACACATAAAGACAGATGCAATTAGTCAGTCAATATGGTTAAATATACAGTATGTCACTTTTCCAGAAACCAAAAAGCCTTACCTTTATTTTTTTCCATTTGAGGCCATGTTTTGTTACATTTTACACTGGAATATCAAACATTTGACCGTGTAAATGAGACATAGGGGAAAACCTTAGCAGAAAACAACAAACTGGAACTATCCAGTGTGAGAGGGCTATATGAATCGATTTTGAGAAAACAGTCACTATGTTCAGACATGAAGGTTCAACGGTTTTAATGAGGCCAGTCTGCAGTGTAGAAGTATGACTGTTTTATTGGTAAACCAGAGGAAGTGCTGATACCTTACCTCCTTGACGGTCTCTGACAAGGAGCCAAGGGTCTTCTTAAACATCTCTGAAGACTTCACTGTCTCAGCCTCTATAGATTTCTAATGATGAAGGACATAAAAAAATGTATGTTACAAAAATAAAAAAAGAATGTAAAGCAAATCCTGGTTGATGCAGATAAATTACATTTTTAC
The DNA here is from genome assembly GCA_008360985.2 of Macquaria ambigua. Classification (NCBI taxonomy): domain Eukaryota; kingdom Metazoa; phylum Chordata; class Actinopteri; order Centrarchiformes; family Percichthyidae; genus Macquaria; species Macquaria ambigua. The sequence continues at coordinate 26,742 of VMKM01001421.1, forward strand.
CAAAACAAAAAAAAACAAAAAACAACCATGACTCAAAGAGACACTGTCTAATATAAAAATCACAGAGGCTACAAACCAAATATTGTTCTTACATATTTCTTTCGGGCTTGTTGGAGAGCATCAGACTCCTCAAGCCTCTTGGCCTCTTCTCTGAACTTCTTTATGTTGTCTTTCATCTCCTGGTTCTTACTGAACTCCTGACGCAGGCTATCTACAAACTCTCCCAGGAAACCTTTACGTCCTGAAGAATATCGCACCTAATGAGACAAACAGAAAGTAGGACTTCAGTTGGACAGACAGGCAGACACATAGATGAGAGTGAACAGATCATTCACATATTTCCACTGGGAAGTCCTTCTTCTTGGTCATCTGTGACAGTGAAAGATGGAATAAACCAGTCCATGTACTATTTAGTATGAAAGAAGAAAATTATAAAACTGGGACAAAGCAGTCAGATAAGTACAACCAACTTTCTAACTTAAATTAATTCTTAGACAAACAACTGATCATTTCCTTTGATGTATGTGTCATTTAAAGGTGAAGGGGAGCTGTCAGTGTGTACCTGCACAGCTGCAGCTGGGCTCCCATGTAACCTGTAGGCATCTCCTCCTCCCCACACTGAGGAGACCAGAGGCCGGGAGCAGAGGGCCAGGGCACGTCTGCCAACCAGCTGCAATGGAGAGAAAGTCACTATCAGCAACAAACATCAACTCTGCCAACACTGCAGTGGATGGAGAATGAATGACAGGTGGTTAATGGGATATTAATGAGTCGTGCCCCCACAGTAATGAGCAGGGATATAAAATAGGAAAATGACAGGAAAAACACGAGTCGTGTTGTTGTCATGCTGGGTTGAGATCAAACCGTTCAGTGAGCCCTTCCCTCTAAGGAGACAAGCGGACCAAAACCATGCCAGAAACATGCCACCCAAAGTATAACAGAGCCATCAGAGCCCTCACTGTAGGGGACAACCATTCACATCTGTAACATTCACTGAGCAGTCTTTGTTACTGAAGCTCCACTCATCTGTGCCCTTTGAAAGTCACTTTGATGTTTTCCTCTTGCAATCTTGTTCCAAAAAGCAATTCAAATGGGCCCAGCTGATGCTTTATTTCATGCAGTACACCTGCTTGGGAGCATCTGTATGTGTTATGCTTCTCAATTCATATATTAAGGTTTTCCTTTAATTTGTCACCTGTCTGTATCTCTCTGGGTAGTAGTAGATTTAATTATGAGTGGTATCATTTCTGTGACTGTAATTCTATGTGTGTTGCTGTGTGTCACACCAAATTGTGTGACCCAAATAGGAATTTCACCTATATTGTCACTGTTAATGTTTTTAAATGAAGATACTATTTTGATGTGTTATCTAAAATAGTGCCCCCCATAGTATTTAGAAATGATCACACATTTTGATAGCAGGGATAGCAAAACAGTATCTGTCTGTAAAGCACCTAACCTTTGGTCGACCCTTTGGTCTTTTCCAAGTAGATGATCCTCTAAGTGTAAAGGGTAACAGATTTAGCTTCTTTAAATAAATATTATCTAAATACTATAAGGGCACCATGTGTGGTACCAGCTGCCACAATAAAGTATTTTAACTAGGATAAAACCATTTGTCCTGATAAGATAGCAGGAATTCCTAGTCAGGTCACAGAATTTGGTGTAACACCGGTAAATAAAGACAAGAGATTATACCACCATTATTAACTCTGTTACACCTCCTGTGTTTTATAACTAGTCACTGAAACGATACGTCAGTACCCGGCTACAAGTAGGAGTCTAAAAAGGCTCACTTTTTAACCAAATGGTACCAGTTTTAAGCCCCCACACACAGGCATCTTTCCACCCACAGACCTAAAACAAAATATTAATTTTATACGTTGATAGTTAATAAGAACATTAAGAACCCTGCCGTGCGTCTGATGCAACAAGGCCTTTTTCTAACGAACATCTCGTGCTCTTGCTGCACAGAAATCACCCTACAAAATCCCCTCCACAAAACTGGACACGACAAGAGTAATTACAAAGCCGTGTGTGCCTATTCCCTTCACCAAATTATCTGCTGGAGACTGCAATGAAGGACATGAATGATTGTCTAACCTCGTAGCACCGACACACGGAGGCTGCCATCTTGATCTTGAAATGCGCGGAACAGCACGTGCATCCTTGGTGCAGCAGCTGACCTTCCGCTCGGCCAATAGGAGCAGAGCTGGTGGGCTGGGGGCGGGGCCAGCTGTCAGCACGAGCTTTAAAGGGGAAATCCACCCTAAAAAGAATAGATACATTGTGCTTTTATAATAATACAATGCCGTTATCCATTATCTCAAGTGTCTCCATAAACAGGAAATCAGAGCATTTAAGACTTGAATATATTCTGTCATTAATTGACAGTTTTGAAGCTGAAACTGACACTTAATTGTCACTGATTCAATGGGCTCTAATACTTTTAATTTAGGACATTACATCCAAATGGGTTTCATTTGAATACAAAGTTATGAATCAGAATGTCCCAATAAGGCCTTATTCTCTTGTCACAAAAGCGCAGAGTAGACTTGCTCCAGGATTTGATTTCAAACTGTCACTTCAGTGAGTACAATATCATTAAAAAATGACATGTTATTGCCTATTTTAGTTTGTATTTTCTCTTTAAAGTCTTCATTTTATTAAGATACTGTTTGTAATTCCAAAAAGACTAGTCTGCCCTGCCTGTGAGGAAATATAGCCTATATAACTTAATCTATATGGAGCATTTGTTCATATATATGCATGCAGTCTGACTCTCATCCAAATTAAACTACAGCACATATGTAGTCACTATAGGCCTACACACAAACATTTAACAAATTGTTTCTGGTTTCTTTTTTGTTAAATATCTTTGTATTGTCATCTTCATAATACAATACTCATGACAATGCAAGCACTTAGGTAGGCTCAAAGATGGCATTTTATAAACACAAATACACTGCAACAAAAAAGCACAGAAAATACTAAACAGAACAAACATAAAGACTTGAAGACAAAAGAAAAACAAAAACTTGACTAAACAATGACATAAAAAACAAAGACTGGCATGCCAAAAGTACAAAACCTATACACTTCTTAGGACTCGCTAGTTTTATCTATAATATAGCCATAACAAGTTCAGCCATCCATATTTGTTTTTATAATGTCTTATATTGTCTTTCATGTAATTGTATGTTCCCTCATAACTGAAATGCAGCTTGCTCCATGATTTGAATTGTCCCTATAATTTCTTTCCGGTCTTGAAGTCAGCCTCTCGTATAGTACAAAATATCTCCACCAGAACATGTTTCATTTGTCTATTATTTACCTCAAAAATATGGTTTCTTAAAACAATTCAGTAGGTTGAGATTCACTGTTGGCCCTGAGATGTCTGATAAAATGGAGGTAACACACTGCTGAAATAACATTTTTATTATTTTATACTGCACAATGTCAACCATTAAAAGTTTTGGCAATACTAACATTTTACATGTGAAATTAAACTGAACTTAAATGACGTGGGCATCCTTTGTGGCCTGCCCTTGTTACTCTTTTCATTCACATTAAATGTGTGTCTTGATTGTGGCCTCCATCTGAACGCTATCTGCTGGCATGCAAATATAGAGCGCCCCCCTGAGGAAGGTATTTGAGGTGCAGGGACTCCTCCCCTCCCTCTGCAGAGTTGGGAGCTCTCCCGTTCTGCGGCCAGCTCGCCTTGACAGCCACAAACTGGCGCAGAGTCTCAGCACAAACCTTTACCATATTTTTCTGGCTTATAACGACAATTCACACCCGTACTTTTCACGCATCCTCTTCCGGAGACAAGCGTTGGAGCGGCCTCGTCTAGAATGGGGAACCGAGACGATGAATACGATTTCTTGTTCAAAGGTAAAAAAAAAAAAAAAAAGATGACTGCATTCCCATTTACACAGGCTCTCACCGACGAAGCTGTGCTTTATAAATGCCTGTAAATCTCTTATTGTGTCATTTTCGCTGACCAGATATCTGCATCTTCTAGAAAGCAGACTAATGTTTTTCGGAGAAACTGCCCAGATGATAATCGCTTGGTGTTATTACAACACAATGCTGTCATTGTAACATTACAACGCCTGCAGCTATATTTATAGGTAAAGGATGCAACACCCTATCCGTTGCTCAGCCTTTGTATTAAACTTTCATCAACTCATAGAGCAGGATTGTTGGCTTGAGTGAACCGTTTCCTCATTTACTGAATGACATTTGATGTTTTCTGCTCATTCCACCTCATGTGGTTGATTAAAGGCCTATTAGCCTCTAACTCTCCTGATCAATAAGCTTCATCCTGAGATGAGGATTGCTACTCTGCCAGCTCTCACTGAAAATGCTGCAACTCGTAACTTTGTGCTTTAGCTTTATTATAACAATCAATAGGCCTGATCAGTTGTCACTGAGATGGAAGCGGTGCCAGACTCAGGTCCCTGTTTATCTTCAGTGCTCAGTTGGATCCAGAAAGCCTTCCTTTGATCGTGCTATCAGCTCCTGTGGGCACATTAACATCCTGGGCCTGTACAAGCCAAATGGCCATTTAGATGTAACAAAGTATCCTCTGTGGGATGAATAGGGCATCTGCCGGAGGCGAGGGCTCTCTCTCCCTCTCTCTTTCTCTCTCTCCCTCTCTGTCTCTGTCTCTCTCTGCTCGAGCCATCGTCTGTGTACCCAGCCGAAACAGGAAGGGCAAGGCGGCCTGAAACTGTCGATTCAGGTTTTGATGAAGCCTGTTATCAGCTTCCTGCAGCCCGGACCAGCGCGATGTCTACAGGGACAAAGTTCGGCTCTATTTCCTTTTTTGTCGAGGGAGGGAGAAAACAAAAACGCCTTTACCTCTGCTGCTGTGAACAGCACCCACCTCAGCCCTGGTCCTGACACCAGTTCAGCCCAGGTCTATTATCCTAATCAATCACTTTCCTCTGATGTCTAATTTAACACAGCTTAAGACAAGAAGGCCTGTTAATAATCAATCCACGTTGTCAGTTTATTCTGTGGATGCTTTTGAGACCCATAGCTGGTACCCCACAGTGACTTTGTAGTTTCTATGGTTCTTCCAGATGTTTTCAATATAAAATTCCCACATTTATACTCACAGTGTTATGTCACATCCCTGTAGCTCTTTTTGTAGATGGCTCTTGAATCTCTGGTCTAGAAAGAAAGTGTTAAATTAAGGGTTGGTAAAGAAAACTGACATCAGGTTAAAGCCTCCCTCGCTCTCTCAGGAAGACTTCAGCAGTTCATTTACTGAATATCACCACCCTCAGGGTGTTTTGGACAGGCTTAACTCATGATTTGAAAGGTCAAGCATATGCAACCTCATTTATTCAGTTGAGCAAATTCTGCTCAGTGAGAAAATGGCTCTTGAAAACCTTCCCCTGTACTCCATTATTTAGCCTTTTTGTGGTTCTGCAGAGAACCCTCGCTGACTACAGCACCTCTTTATTTAGTGGATGATCCTTCAGGGCTTTAATTCTTGTTTGGGTTATTTCATTGGTGGGTGATTAGGCATAAATTAAATAAGCGTATTTCTTCATGGTCTTGGGTGGTTTTCTACTAACAGAGTGACACCCAAAACCAGCTGCAGAACAGTTCAACTAAAAGAATCGTTGTTCATTTGGTTAATTATCAGTGAGGGCGCGCAGGCAGAGCTTAAGAGGAGAGACGGACAGTATCAGATTACAGTTCATTATAGCATATTGTTCAATACAATACACGTGAATTATCAAACAATTCATCACACGCTTTGTTCAAAGTCTGTTAAACAATGTCGTGCTGTGGTTATATCTTTTGTCACCATGTCACACTTCATTTTTGATATATTGTAAAACCATGCTGTTGTCTTTTTGATAAATGCTGCTGAGAAACTACTTGAAATGGATCAGGGACACTCCTTTGTTTATAAAATGATAACTTTTCATTAAGTTAAGAGCTGTAATGAATGCAAAATGAAAAAGGCAGATTATTAAGGTTATGTAGTGACTCAGGCCTTGTGTATATTTGCTACCCACCTACTTTACAGTAGAAATATGTGTTTTTCATATCCCATAAATCACACAAACATGAAGCCCTTGGGTTCTGTTGAAACCAGCGTTTAGAGGCACTGCAATATCAACATTTCTTGGCTCTATTAATATATACGGCCCCTACCTCTCCCATCACCCATACAGTATACAAACACACTTGTCTCATCTTTTCCTTCCCTCTCTCTCCCTCTCTTTCCCTCCACAGTTGTGTTAATTGGGGACTCAGGCGTAGGGAAGAGCAACCTGCTCTCTCGATTCACACGAAATGAGTTCAACCTAGAGAGTAAGAGCACTATTGGGGTGGAGTTCGCCACGCGCAGCATTCAGGTGGACGGCAAGACGATAAAGGCTCAGATCTGGGATACAGCAGGACAGGAGCGCTACAGAGCCATCACCTCGGCGTGAGTCACCTGAAAGCCCTCAGTGTGGGGAAATACTTCAGCTGTGCAGTCACAATTGACACTTTATCCTTCAGACATGATCACCTAAAATGAGGCAGATCTTTGGATATGTCCTACAACATTTAGTTAAAGAGGAAGATGGAACTTACTTAAGATCAATGAATGGTTTAATCTCCTTGAGTTAGATGCAGAACCCCAGGCAGCCCTCTCAATGCCCTGGATACATAGGTGCATCTGATAAATGTCAAACATGTTCAGTGTAAAGTCAGAGTATGTGCAGGTTTCAGAAAGCAAACTTTCACTTTGACCTTTATATCTCACATAGAATTGAATTTAAAATGTAAATAAAACCAAAATAAAGTAGAATATGAGTCCATTTCAACAGTTTAAAAAATGTATATTGGCTGAATGAGACACCAGGAACCTGGTTATTAACATAACATGACATCCAACAGGGTTTAGTAAAGTAGGATTATTATAATATGGATTAGTCAGTGTAGAAGCAACAGAAAGATATTTGTCATAATTTAAAAAATACCTCTGATAACTGGACTTATTAGAATGATTTTTTAAGACTAAACCAGGAAATTAAAGAGATTTTTTCATGGACCTGCAGGCACCCTGACGCTTTCTGTCATCACTAGTCAACCGTGTTGTTACTTTTGTGTCTTTGTTCCTGTAACAGATACTACAGAGGAGCAGTGGGGGCGCTCTTAGTGTATGACATAGCCAAACACCTGACCTACGAGAATGTGGAGCGCTGGCTGAAGGAGCTGAGGGACCACGCCGACAACAACATCGTCATCATGCTGGTTGGCAACAAGAGCGACCTGCGCCACCTCAGGGCCGTGCCCACAGATGAGGCCCGGGCCTTCGCAGGTACTGAAACTTACAAAAAGACACAGGAAAGGCTAAGTATTGTGTGTGTATTTAACTGCATTATTTGATTTTCTGAAGGTGGCAAGAAAATAATATGAAAAAAATAAAAAGGTTTTCCTCCTGCCATTTCTGACATTAACTTATTTTGCTGGGTGTTATAATAAATATAATATATAAATAGTAAACATTTATGTCTTCTTTCTTACCCCTCAGAGAAGAACAATCTGTCATTCATAGAAACTTCAGCCTTGGACTCAACAAACGTTGAAGAAGCCTTCAAGAATATCCTCACAGGTATGCTGGTGAACAGAGGTGGGACAATAAGCAATGAAAGTACTTTTAAAATGTCAACTTGACTTCTCATACAGTACACAAATCATTCCCAAAAACTGGTCAAATAACACACCATTGCTATGTGATTCTAAGCTGAAAAGATTTTACCTTACAAGCTTTAAAACATGTTCAGGCACTAAACCTTAGTGTGATATAAGAACTAAACTGCAAGCCTGTTTTAAAATGAGCTGCTGTTACGAACAGAGAGAAAAAATGTCATTTTTAGTAACTAAACTATTGTGTAACTTCCTCTTGCTGTGGGAAGTTCATTTTATTTGCCTTTTGATCTGTCAAGTAGTATCAACATGTAAAGTATCTCAGCCCTGTTTGCACCTCTGTATCATTGTTCGTTTTTCTCTAACATGTTTGTACTGGTGTGCCAGGTGAGGGCGACACATAGCTGCGACCGCCACATCAATCAGGTTGTTTCAGTGTTATAGATACCTGATGTGGTTAGAAAGGTAATCCTGTAAGGTAATCTTTGCCAGTCCACCCAAAAAGAACAAACGTATTTAGGGGGGGAAATGGCTGATCTGCTTCTTTTCCATCTTTTCAAAAACAGAAATCTATCGCATCGTCTCGCAGAAACAGATTGCTGAGCGGTCTGCCCATGACGAGTCCCCAGGAAACAATGTGGTGGACATCAGCGTGCCACCCACCACGGATGGCCAGAGGGGGAGCAAACTGCAGTGCTGTCAGAACCTGTAACCCATGGCAACCGCCCCTCCTCACCTGGGTCGATTATTAATTGAAATCCACAGTGTCGGTGTGCTTCCATCCGTCTGGGGTGCAATATTGCCTGAAACTGCACTTTTTAGATCAGTGGAGTCAGTTCTGTTATGCCACAAGCGATCAATCCCAGTAAGAGGTGTTTGAATTGATTTCAAATTATAATCTGACCCAGGTACAATCTGCTACATCCTACATCCTGCAAAAAACAGGACTGATGGTACCCCGTAAGTAGCTACCACAGTAACCCATGATAGCGTAGCAGAATAGCTTTGCCTGAGACCTTGTAAGCCTAAACATCTCCCTGGTAGACGGTTATTGCCACACGTTGGAGGACTGGGTTTGAATCCTGCCTGTTTCAGTCGTACCAGCAGTCCTGTTTTTGGGCTTTCCTCCCCCTCCTTCAGTCATCATCTCAAAAAGTGCTTGTGACGCTGCTGATGCTTATTTCATTTTGTGTAAAATATATTCTTTTTTCTTTGTTTTGATAGCTTGTCTGCTCACATACATTATATTAATGCCATGAAATTAAATTTTACAATATTATGTTATTGTGTCCTGTTTTTTAGTAACACGTACACAAAATGACATAGCCTACTGTACCTGCACAGTGAGCTTACCCCTGGACCACCTTGTGATGCCAACTGATCTTTTTTCATATATTACATTATTAGATTGTTGATGCATCAATGCATAAGCGGCATTTTATTGTTGCTTCAGGTCAAGGTGGAGCTAGTTTTATGTACTTTATATACAGATAATTGTATGTCTTTAGGTCCAGTGGTTCCCAACCTAGGAGTGAGGCCCCTCCAAAGGGTCACAAGATGAGTCGGGGAGTTGTGAGACGATTACTGCCGTAGGAAAGAAGAAAAAAATAAGTTGTGCTAAACACATTTGTATTCATTCTTTGGACACTGAACAGAAGCTTTGCTCATTTTGTGAAATATTGGATAATTGTATCTCTTTAGGTCTCAAATAGTGAATTTAATGAAACCATGTGAGAAGCTTAAAGGGGAAACCATTCTTCGGCGGAGCTGGTAAAATCTCATCTTAAAACGTGACAAGGGGCCCCAACCAGACACTGCTTTTTTTGTAAGGTGTCGCAAACCAAAACGGATGGGAACCAGCAATGTATGTATGTATGTATGGCTTATGTGTTGTATATTATAATCTTATCACATTTTTAGGCAAAATCTTAATCTGAAAAGTAACTATTGCTGTAAAATAAGTGTAGTGGGCTTTCCCCCTGGAATGTAGTGGAGTAGTATAAAATATATTGAAATGAAAATACGCAAAGTACAAGAACAGTACTTTGGTCATATTCATAGTATACACCGTGACTGTCCTACAAATAATGAATGTTAAAGGTCTCCCAGTACAAATATATTAAATGGAAAAACAACTCTATATTCAGACAAGATCATGAAATCTCAGGGCATGACCCCCACAGTGATTGATCTTTAGATGTATTTCCAAAGACGAGACAAAGATCATTCAAAACTGAAATACCTAAATCCACCAGACAAGTCACATTTCACATTGATTTAGTCCAGGAGTCCCTCGTGTTTTATTGCACAATAACCCAACTTTCCCAGGGGATGCAGCAGGAAGACTACAATAACACAAAATACTTTGTTTAGCATACGCTGCATACATTGATTGACATCTCAGAACACATTTCTCTTTTGCACCTTTACTGAGTAACAGCCTGCTCTGATACATCTGTGTTTTTATATAGGACAAAAAGTCTGTAATCTCACTATTCAGAACACTGAACCTCTTCTATTTAAGATCGCATCTCTTGTGATGTAGGACTTAACTACTGGTCATTGCTAGGCAGCTCAATTAATGAATGGTGCATTTACAAGTGGAGCAGGGCCGTTTGCTAATGCACTTTTATGACAATAGTAGAGACGTCATCCAATTAGAATGTAAACACTTTTCCACACCTTCAATACTATTTCCTTATACATTAATGCACTGCCGTTTAACGGCTGCAGTTAGTGTTATCCCATATACTACAATCTTCACTGACCCCGTGACATGTGTGATAAATATGTGATGCCTTAGCTGTTGTCTAAAGAGGAACATTTTCATTGATAAAGCTTTACCAGGAAACTTTGAAAGGGTTCCGATTATAGACAAGAACGTTGGTATGAGCGACTGTCGCCCTCTACTTGTCAAGACAGAATATTCACAGATAGACTTTGTCAATCATGTTTTTAGATTATTATCCTCTGCTGGGCTATTGGCTGCCCATTGTTCAAAAACAGCTAAATACATTGTGAAGGGGCATGGGGGAATTATAGGTAGTGAATATGTTTCATATTATACTGTAGTAGCATGCTGAGTCAGTTATATCCTGCTACATTAGCTTGTGTCTTAGTATTTCATAAGTTTGTGACACGGACATACAGTTGGGCTGGTTAGTCCATTGTCCATGTGTTCAGTCGATCACATCCCAGCACTGGCTGCCCGCTGACAACTCTGTGTTTCAACATCAACTGTGACTCCGGAATGAGTTCTTCCCAAAACCACTTTTGTGGTCGGCCAATACCGTAGTAGTTTACATCAAGTGTTTCAATAAAAGAAAACAGAAGGAGAAAGAAGCCGTCTCTTCTCAGAATGGTCCTTATGAAGTGCAAAAGTTCATTAATATGATTAATTTTGTTTTGTTTTTTTTAGAGAGTGCTTCAGTCGGCGTTATTTTAAATATTCCTCTTGGCACCGCTCTGCACTCATACGATGGTCTCATCAGTCATTTTCTTGGTCGACTTGGTCGGCACAGAACGTTGGGTGGTGTGCGCCCCTTTCATGTCGGGCATGAGCAGGCGCACTTTCTGATTGGTCCTCCTCCACTCCGAGTACAACTGACAGTGATACCGAAATGACACCTGAGATTGAATGGAAGCAGAGTGGGAGGGGGTGGGACAGGAGGTGACAGCGGAGGAGAAGACAGACATCAATACAACTGACACCGGGATACTTGAGACAGAGTAGTACGGACGCAGGACAGGTACGTTTTGCTGACTGAAGCTGCAACCGCTGCACGACAGGTCTCTCACCAGCTGTGAGCAAAAGGGCTTATCTTTAATTGTCATTTCTAATGATTCTTTTGCTGAAGATTAAAGGATTAGGTTTCTGAAGAAGGTGTCAGATTCACAATACATTCTATTTTTAAAGAATATGATCCAGTTAAAGAAAAGTAGCTTATTCTTACTTAAGAGTGAAAGCCAGCTTATTCTTACTATTCTCGATGAGTTATGCATGTATGAACTATCTGGCCATCTGTCAAACAAATGAGTGCTCTGTGCCAGAAATGATCAAGTTGCACATGGCCCTCACGTCTCTCTAGCCTTTGACTTTGTTCAAGTGACATTCAAGATCATATTGGGACCAGAAAACAGTAACAGACTTTCTACAATAATCAACATCAGAACATAAATCTGTGGGTTTGGTTGCCTTTGTATTGTGTCTGTGCCAGTTCACACTTCCAAATCTATGTGGGAACCAAGACATTAAAACCAACTTGTGGGTGTGAAGATGCCAGAGAGAAAAAACATGCACTCTGTGCCAGAAGTACATAAACATGTGTTTTATAAACATGTTTTTCTTAACTTAAGTAATGCATTAGTTACCAGTGTCCAGAGGATGTAGATGGTGAAGAGGGCGATGGTGAGGGCAATGAGGCCAACAGCCTCAAGTCTGCTCTTCAGTTGCAGGTGGTCCTGGGCTCCCCTCAGACACAGCCAGCCGGAGATGGCTGCCAGGGGCGTGATGAGAAGGAAGCAGGCCATGTCACACAGCAGCGTGCGCTTCTCACTGCGAGGGCCTGGGTCCTTCAGCCACTGAGCAAGAGCACAATAAAGAGGTCATTGATCCAACTGAAAACCAGCTTTCGACAGTATCACCTTAGCTTACCTTACTTTTGTTAATTTGACTGATTGATGTATCTTAGTTTGCAATGACTATTACAACAAAATTCTGCCAAGTAAAAGAGAATTAAAAAGGTGTGAGGTTCCCACATAACTAATATGAGTGCACTGACACAATTGAAAACTAGTCCTATGAATAGTGAGCTCTTATTACAAGGTCAGGCAACCATCTCATCAATATAAGCAAATCATCTCATATTCTGAGGATGCTACGAGGTGGCACACACTTTCAGTACAAGGCTGAAGAAAAATAGTTTCCCTTGCTTTAGAAAAATTAGTCTTACTCATTTCAACCTCTTTTTGTACAAACAAAAAAGACAGTAAAAACATTTATCCTTGCAGTGAAACCCCCCTAACCTGTGTGAGTGGTTGTGGTCGTCGTTCAATAGTGAATTCTGTGTGACAGAGTTCACAGTAGCTGGTGTTGGAGGAGGACAGCCACTTCTCCAAGCAGCTCTTGTGCACTTTACCCAGCGTACCAGTGCAGTCGCAGGGTGAGAGCAGCGTCTCCCCTCCAGCTCCCTCATGACAAATCCGACACATGCCCACATCACTGTTGAGCAAAGTAGAGAAGACAACAACGTGATGATCAACCAAAGTACAGTGTAATTACAGTATATTCATTAGGGCACCATGTGAGTTCCACCCCCTCTTACCTCTGCAAGCTCACCGCTTTGACAACAGTGGAGAGTGGGCGGCCATCTTTAGCCGTAACCTTGGCAATGTACTGGGCCTGCGCGGTAGAATCAGACTCCTCCGAATCCTTGGAGGCATCAGATTCGGCGTTCCCGGAGTAATCACAAAGGGAGCCGGGTAGGTGGCAGCACCCTGACGAAGACATGGCTCGGCTGAGGGTGACAGTGACAAAGACGATGGTGGAGGCGACTTCAAAAGAAGGTCTGATCCAAAACCTGATATCCAACTCCTCTCCTCTCCCCCTCTGTCCACCTACGGAGCAAATGCCTGGTGGATTATGAACAGGAGACCAAGTATGGGTGACTTGAAATGACAATTTAAAGTACAACATGAACATGAACATGAACATAGAACATGATTTAATTCTTGCAAGCCTCTCATAAGATTCTTTATCGGTCTCATTGATGCCATGTTGATACAAGAGAGGGCAACATCCCACTGAGAAAGTAAGTTCCAGCTCTAGGTCTCAAAAAAGCTGGGGAAATTGTTTACTGGAAATAAATAAGACACACAACCTTCAAAAAGCCTTGAAGAAAGGCACAAAATCCTCAAAATTCCCTCTTTACCAACAGGGTCCATCAATACAAAGGCATGTTGTGGGGCCAAGTTATGTTTGAGCCCCACAGAAAATTGTTAAAATCCAGATGTCACAGCAGGGAAATATGTAAAAAGTCATGCACAAGACATCAACTTTTAAATTGGAGTGATGGATGGTGGATGCTTTGTTTATAGTATTTTACTCAATAGATGTACCTTTCAGTAAATAAGGGTGATATGACTTCAAAAAACTGTGTTGACAAGCAAATACAGACTGCAGCACATTGCTGTGCAGAGAAAAAAAAAAGATTTTCAGGTGGTCGTTTCAGGAACAAACTGTGTAGCCCTACCAGTCCCTGCAACCTGCCCTCCAGACTGATACTGTCACAAATATACTCTTGAACAACTTCCTTGAAAAAGAATCATTATAATATTATATAAGTATGGATACATATTCGTGTATTAAAAGCTCCGGACGATAAAGCAAAATAAACCAATGTAGGTAATGTGATTGCGATTTAACGCATTTTTAAAGTCGGGCAGCTTAGCACTGTTATCATCATATTACACACAAAGAAAATAAAACCTCGAACTGTCAGACTGCATGAGCGGCGTAAAACTACATCGTCTATTTTTATTCAGTGATTAACAGTTACAATTTCACCGCTCATTCTGGCCGATATGTACATGATTGATACAGTATCGTTAATGTACAACCGCAAACAAAGGCAAAATGTATCTAAATACAAGGAAACCATGTAAAGTAGCTGAGCAGCTGTCAACCAACAAACTGATATGTCATGTTGATATATAGAAACGCTGGTAAACAAGGTGAAAAACAAGACGTTAGCGTAAATGTACTCACCCAACGGCCTCCCTTTTCTTGCTTGGCCTTGGCCTTGGCCCTGCGTTAACCAGACAGGCTAGCTGCGCTAACTGGACAGCCCTAGCTACAAACTATGACATTGACATCTAACCAAAAGCTGATGATATGAGGGGATACAAAAGACGACCACATGCGCTGCATCCTCTCCATGTCGTGCAGTATATCTCCCTCGGGTGATCGTGTTTGAAAAGCTGAAAAGAAACGGCTGTTTCTGCCAGGATTACTAGACACAGCTAACGCGGCTAACAGGCTAGCAACGGGCAAGCCTACCTCAGCATCCCTCAGCTGTGCACTGGTCACGTGACACAATGCTGCCTTCGTAGTCATATTGTAATAATGGTCACTTTACACACATATCAATTATTAAAGTGGCAAATACGACTAGTTCGTTTGAAAGACCTACTAGTAAAATGTGCCGTTAAGGAGGTCAGTAAACATGGAGATCCAGTAAAAACTGATGATGAGTAATGAGAATAAGTAATGTCACTTAATCACTTAATTTGTCCAATGATTTACTTTAAACATCAGTTAGCTCAAGAGTGTAAAGTAATCTAAAACAAATCAGCCATCAAAAAACTACCTGTTCTATGTAAAGGTTTTACTTAATCCTAATGTTTTGATGTATACGCTCAAAGACACGAATACCGCTTCCGTCCGTTACACCAGCAGTTTACGAGGAGCCCTGAATGCAGCGCGTGGTACAAACAATACCAGCAAAACGTGCTATCATGCCTGTTTGGATATACTGTGGCTGAAATGTTTCACTCTCTTTTCCGTGTCAACACTAGTTTGAAAGAAAGTTTGAGAAAACGTCTGTAGTAAGTTATGTCAAAATAAAACCGCTAGGTGGCAGGATTTAGTCGACTCTCTCGGGGTGTCGCAGAGAGGACGGTTGTGACAGTTCCACAGGTGAGAGGACCTTCAGGGGAGCGAGACAGGAGTTTAAGGTGTTCTTTGAAAAAAATGCGCAAATCTGCCATTAATTACAGTCACTAGACATTAGTACAATGACAAAATACAACAATGGCAGTTTGAATGTTCAGTATAAGTTTCTAGGTTCCTTTTTTTGGGTATCCTTTAAAGGAACCTCTGGTTTAATCTACAGCAGTGGTGGAAAGTAACTAAGCACATTAACTCGTGTACTGTTCTTAAGTACAGTTCGGAGGTACTTCCACTCCACTACATCTCAGATGGAAATATTGTACTTTTTTATTCCACTGCTCATATATTACAGCTATACTTTGTAGATTAACAGTATGGCCTATACAATCTAGAACATTTCCTCAACCTACTACATTAAAATGCTACTTACATATCACACATAATATAACACTGGCAAAGGCCAGTCTGCTGCATAATGACTACTTTTACTTTTGATACTTTTAGTACATTTTGTTGATAATACATGCTTTCACTTGCATTCAGGACTTCTGGAGGTTGTTTTTTTGCATTGCAGCATTGCTACATTTACTTTAGTAATTGATCAGAACAATTAATCCGCGATCCACCACTGGTTTACAAGTGCGATTGCTTGTCTGGCTGGCAATTACGTTTATTTGTTTCTTGGCCAGACTAGTCTATGCAGAAATACAAGCAACAAATGATTGTAAAGCAGGTCACAGGTTCAGAAGACCTGAACCAGAGTTGCAACAGGCCTGGTTTTATTCACACGTTGTCCACACGTCAGCTGAGGTGATGGTTTGATAAAAGACTACAAAACTGCCATGTTCCTTTGTGCAAGGTATTATATTTAATATCCAGTTGCTACAGTGATGTGTGCTGCATGGCTTATATTGTGCTGCTACCATATTGTACTGCACAAACAGAAGTAATGATCGGCAAATATAAGGATTCTCAAAGGCTTGCTTCTTATTGACTTACTGAGTGATTTGCACTTTGTTGAATTAATGGAATTGGGAAAATGTTTTGATGAGCCGGGTCAATTACTTTTTTTTAAACATTTCTTTTTTAGCATCAGACACCCAAAAGGAAACATTTTGAAAAGTCCACCTGACCTAGATCTTGACCAACTAATGCAATGTTCAGACAGATCTGATTGTAGTCAGCCCATCATCATACTTTTGGACCCAAAGTGAGTATTTTGTTACTAGATATACAAAAATAGTATTCCAATGAAATTCTGCATTCAATTCTGCATTGTTCAGAAACATTCAAGACCATGATACTTTGGAGACTTTTAAAATGTACCCCCTCATGAATTCTGAAATGTCCCTTTAGTGTGACCTAAAATAGTAACCTCCACGTGTAATATTTAACCGTTAGTTAAACAATATCTATTTTTGGCCTTACCCTCTACCCCTGCGCCTTCCTTTTCTTTCCCTTTGAACCCAAACACTGATAGAGAAGGGGTCCACTCGTTGTGTGTGTGATCTGAGTACATTTCTGAGAACAGGGATCATCACGCACACACACACACACGCCGCAGAGCATGTTTCTCATTAGTTATCCCACCCACTGTGTGTTTGGTCAAAGTCCAACAGAAATGTGTGGGATATCATGAGATACTGTGTTAGTGGACTTTAACACTAACAGACACATAAATGCATAGGCAATTCATTTACACATCACACATTTTGGATGTTTGAGCAGTCAGCCACCATTTAAAAATGTAAGATAATAACATTTACATAATACCATATTTCTGAAATATTTAGCAGTAAAATTCAGGTAATTTGTGTATGTGTGTGTGTGTATGTTGCCTTGTGTTTTGGCTATGGTTACTGGATTCATGATCCACTGCTGCAGTCATAAAGGAGTTTCTGAGGCTGGTAGACAAGGTTTGAAACTGTTTGGGTGACATAGCAGAGATTCAAGATTCAGTGTTTGTCACAATAGTAGTTCCCATTCTTTAACTTCTTTCAGTGCACCAGGATTCTAGCCTGCTGCTGCTGCATTTCTCCTTATCACGATGCCTGAAAAAGACCTGACTCAGCTTCTGTAGAGGTCTGCTTTATCTGTATTGACTGTGGAAATGTACAGTAATTATATACATGTAGCACATAACTCCTTTAGCTCATGTACTGCTTTTGTCTCTCTTCAGCTGCTAGCTCAGGCACAAAAACTTGCTCAGTGTCTTTGTCACATGTGCAGGGTCGCTGCCACTTCTAAATTCAAATCTCTAAAGAGCAATTAGATAAAAAATGGACACAAATAAACTATTTATTTACAGTAATTCAATTTGTATTGCATTTAAGTTAGTATAGGTCACAAATGGACGTTTTGAACTGGGTGGTGTGAGGAATTAGATACACAATAGTAACACACATATATGCTATATTCCTACATACTTTATCTACAGTACCACAGAGCAAAATTGAGAGAGAGTGAGACAGTCACTGAGTGAAACAGAGAAGCAGACAGATGGATATAGACAGACAGAACTTATTCACAGCGTTTGGCTTTCAATAACGGTATAATTAAATGGCTGCAGTTCCATCTCATGATCCTTTAAACTGTCAGCAGGAGTCCTCATGAGCACCAGTGGAAGGCAATAATTCAGTTTCTCTCATTTTCCAATGATCTCTTGTCCTTTCTCACACTACAAATGTATATTCAACGGCCAACTTTCCAATAGGGTACTTTGGTGACAATTGAACACCCTCCAGCTATTTAACGCCATTCAATATCAGATAGTATTGTGGACATTTTGTGTCACTTTCAGCAGCGACAGGCCTTGGGATCACTTAAATTTAATATAATCTTGAGTATTTTGTGAAATACACACTGTAAATAACTCTGGTAATTCAATTCCAATTGCTATAGTCTATCTTACATGGTTTAGTTACTGTCCATCAACTGGGGGGCACTTTGTGACTACTGAGGGTGGTATTGACTTATTTCATCTCTTATTTCTCATCCAGTCAGGTACCAATCAAAACTGCATTACAATTTCATAGAATTTCATTCAGGACTATTCTGAGTATGACCCTGTGTTTATCTATTCATTAGAGTGTTTATTTTTGATGTTTTGGACTTTCACCTGGTACTGGCCATATTGATTTAAAGATACGAATGATCCTGCAGCAACAAAACAAAAGCTGCTTTAATAATTACTATTTAAAATCTAAACTGATAACATACGGTAGAAGTAATCCAAATGAGACCATTCTATTTGTCACTTGAAAGTAGCTTACTGAAAAAAGTATTTGTTCCTGAAAAATGCTTTTAGTTTACAAATGACTTTTTTTTTCTTTTCCATGCATGTAATAAAATATCCAACAACAGAAAAACAAGATGGCTAGTCCACAAAACTCCTGTTGATGTGAGGTAAAACTCTCTGTGGTTGTATTTTTAAAAATATCAGGCAGCATTTTTTTTCTTTCAAAGAAAATACAGGGAAAGATGAACGATGAGCTGAAAAAAAAAAAACTAAACAAAGCCATTTCATTAAGTAGTGCACTTAAATGTAAATGTTTGATTTGAACAGCACCTTACTTTAATTAGAGTAAAACAAATATCATATGCACACTTTAAACAAAAGAGATGGTCAGTACCATGTTTTTTGGCACAGTTTTTTTCTGTAAAATCTTTGTTCAAGGGCAAACCCATTAATTTCATCTTAGTTTAGTACTGTGTAATAACAAGAGGCACACCATTCCCTTTTATCTGACACCAAATCACTCTTTCAGCATCCATCCTAAATATCTGAGTCATGAGACGTACATAACCTCTCTAATGCAGGACATGACATTACTGGTTTTAACTTTACAAATGTGAACAGTGAAACCATGCACATGACTCCAACTTGTCATACTGTGATCCCAATTACGAAGCTGCGTGGCTTCGTTCAGCCCCATTATTGAATCACCAACTGACTATTCTGAGTGTAGTCAGCTGATTGTGTGGCAGCTTTCAGAAAATCCAGTTTTGGTAAAGACTTGTCTCATTGGGGAAAAGAGAAGTAAACTGCATGTTCCCTGTGGATACTTTAAATAAGAACATGTTCTTAGTTAAAGGCCTGGTTAGACAATAAAAGTGTCACTTCAATATACAGTTTCAGTTTTAATCTCTAATTTAACGGATGGTCTGTGTGTTTTTTTAACACTTGTCTGAAACAGATCAAGTATTAATGATTATTTAAAGATTTTTGGCCTGAAATCCAGGCACCGGAGCTTAGCCAAAGTAGTCAAAGGGTAAAGGTAAGAGTTTAGGGAGGATGTTTGTATTGACTGGATTTGAAACAGTGACTGAGGTTAAAGAGTTGACTTTGTGAAGGTGAACACCGTCAGCTTTATGTATGTTCATATCCATAGTGGGTTATAGGGGTAGATGATAAGGGTAAGATCTTGTCAAGGTAGCCTATATGCCATTACACAGTCCTGCCCACTGGTATGCAAGATTACCCACAATGGCTTACTGTAATACACCTAGACATATTAAAAAGGATGGCTGTTGTTTTTACTCATTTTATTTGTCGCTTTATTGTTGGTTGTCCTACCTCATCTGTGTTGTGTTTTGAATTTTGGTTGTGTGTTTGTCTGACTGTAAATGATCTCTTTGTCTCTCAGGTCTGTCTTACTCGAGACAACCACACATCCACACAGAAAACGTGTTCTTGCCCAAATACTTAGAGTCCAAACTGTGCCACACCTAGAATGTAAAGGTGGTCTTCTTCGGCCTTGAAAGATAAGATAAAGGTTTCCAGGTTGCACCTAATCTTAATGCCGCTCTGATTCATTCAATGTTGAGCATGTGAACAGTGCATGATCAGGGCGGAGATTATGTGACGTCATGCGCCAGTCTGACCAATAGCAGCGTCTGTTTTCCAGCCTATGATTGTACAGTAAATACTATGAGCTCTGCCTCCTTCCCTCGCAGATGAAAGCACAGGGGTAAATCGAGACAAACCCGTGGATGGGCTATAAAACCGTTTCTTGGAGCTGAGACATTCTTCTGCCAGTAGTTAGCTTGTTGAGCTCGCAGCTCTCCGGTGTTTTTCGAAGATAAGACGCTATCTGTGTGAGAGGGGAATCTGAGCAAGCTGAGAGCGACAGAGGGGGGTTTGTCGGCCCACTGCAGTCTGAATCACCGGAGACTCGCCCCACCGCTGGTTCATCATCGACATTGTTTGTCCATCGACGTGCACATCTTCTCGGAGGCAGAAAGCAACGGGACCAAAGCCCGTGTTGGACCCCCTGCCGCAGCCCCGAGGTGCACTGCTTGGCAGAGCATGCTAAATAATGAGCCAAAGGGACACGTTGGTTCATTTGTTCGCTGGAGGGTAAGTCAGACAACGTATTTCAATTAGATATTGGGTTTGTTTTTAAATTAACAGTCCCAGCATTGAAACATGATTCATCGTCTGGTTTATCTAGCTAGCTAACAAGGGCCGTTTTTCTCGGTTTTTCTATGCAGCGCGTGGATGTGCTACAACCCTGGCAGCTGAGCTGTGTGCTGTCGTTTCAAAATAAACTTCCTGTCAACGCTTCAAAATATGTCAATTTGTATTGTATAATACTAACACAAATGTGACATTGAGACCGTGATTGAGATTAGACGTGGGTTCAGGGATACCACTGAGTATTTCAATTTATTTTATGTCGTTTTATTCCTATAAACACAGACTTCTATTCAAGTGGCAAGAGTTTACGCTTTTATTTTGAAGGCAAATTCTACGTATTTCCGGGCTCGTTGCTGCTCTCTCGATAACTTTGAAGTTCTGCAGTTCAACAGTGTCATTTCTGTATATTTTGTTTCCTTATTGATGGATATTAACAGTTGTTGAAACCACAACCCCTGTAACTTAATTTTTAGGACTATTTAGGGGTTCCTACACCTTTTTATGTCAAGGACCCCCAGATACAGCAGATATCATCCATCAAACATCCATCTAATAATATTTGTTCCCCAAAACTATGATCTGAAGATTTTTGCTGTATTGTGCAACTGTCCAAACTGTAGGTGGAAGGTAATTCGAGGGTGTCAAATACTGGTAAAATGCATGTTCTGCTGTTTCAGAGTGATCTTTTGTAAACCACTAAATAAGGCCACAACATAAGGGTAATAATAGCATGACTACTTTCGGTTAAACTGGCAGACCATACAATAGGTGAGCAACGATTGTCTTTCACAATTCTGTTGACAGGCCCAACAACCTGTTCATCAAAGAAAATGTAAACACAGTCGAAAATTTAGCACTTTATTGACGCAGTATGTCTGTCTTGTTTTTAATCCACTGTCTTCAGTTTCTCTGCGTCTGTTACCTCTCCTTTCATCTCTGCACCAAGCCATTGGCATTTAAATATGGTAATCTCATCACACCACGACTCTTCTCTTATCTCTCTTGTCAGGGGTTTAACAATCTGAGAACAACAAAAGACACATTGCTGTCTTGAATAAGCAAAATAAGATTTGTTTTCTCCCAAAACCTGAGCTGAAGGCCTCTGCAGCGCTTCCTCCCACAGCCACTGTGAGACACACACACATGCAGCAGACAGCCTAGCACTGAAAGTAGGCCAAGGGTCACTGCTGCCTGTGAGCATGAATGTGGGTCGGTCTTTAGAAAAGTAAATATAGCTGGTGCTGCTCTCTGCAGCTAGAGGAATTCACTGCCAACAGCCAGGATGTCAGAATACACCACTACAACTAGTATTCTCTTAACCCGACCCACAGAGCATTCATATGGTTTGTTGCAATGGTAGTCAACAAGCACTTTACAGCTTTGTGGTCGTTTGATTGTGAAGCTTTGTCTATACAAGTCCTATTGTGAAAAGCACCAAGCCTTTGGTGAAAGCAAAGAGGATCAACAATCGTGCACAGGGACAGAACATTGTTTTGAGATGACGTCTGGTAGCCTTTTACTTATAAATAAAGCACTAATTTATACCATATAAATTAAACCAATAATACATTGATATTTGAGATCGATGCATTTATGTTTAACTCTGTTTAGTCAGAGTAGAGGTCAGAGGTCTAAGCAACATGATCACGAGTTTCTCCGGTTCATTTTTAAGCTGTCGTGTTTTTATTTACAGTGTGTATGTGTGTGTGAGTTCAGCAAGCCAGTTAAACAACAGTCTAATTTTCATGAAGGTACTCGCTTTCTCAGATGGCAAAAGTCAGCAAGGTGGTTACAGTTACACAGAGCTGTGGTCAATATCCACGGAACGGCATCATGAAACCAGTCACATACCCTCAGCTGGCAGCTTACACGTTGCAGTATCTTGCATGTCACAATGCCAGGTCATGGTGTGTGCCTGCTCCTAGATAAGTTAGAGCTAAGAGGAATAACAGATTGGGTTACCAGTGATTGGGGAAAACTGGCAGAGGAAATAGGCAAAATATAGATGTGACTTAGACCAAAGCTAATAATAATAATACATTGTGTTTATAGAGCGCTTTTGAAGATACAAAAATTAAATGAGTAAAAAAGAACCTAGAAACCCAAAACACAATATAAGCGCTTTATAGGATGATTATTTGATGATTTATATATCATTATTGATCTGTCCCTTCTCTCTTTGACCAATGTGAATGCTAAAGCAGAACGTTAAATGTGTTTGTCTTTTGTCATGTTTCCTCCCTTTCTGTCCCTTTCTTCCACCATCACCTTTGTTTCTGCACCCTTTCATCCTCAACCCCTTCCCTACTTTCTTCTAGATGTGGTGGCACAGTGGGCGCTATTTTGACTTGTCCTCTGGAGGTTGTGAAGACCAGACTGCAGTCCTCTTCCATCACTCTCTACATCTCTGAAGTCCAGCTCAGCACTGTAAACGGAGCCAGTGTGGCCCGTGTCACTCCACCAGGGCCTCTGCACTGTCTCAAGTAAGGAGAATGACGCGAAATGTTAATTGGACTAACGTTACTTTATTAGTGATCATTTCAAAAAGGAAACTTACCAAGGTTAGTTTTGATTAACTACAGGATATGGGGATATACTGTATGTCAACCCGGTACAGAGCAAATCTGACAATATATATTAAATTGTCAGTCAACATTGTTATATGAATATTGTGTGGGATTTCAGTGTTCTCTTGTCCTGGTCTTAGTGCTAGCTGAGTGATATATCTGAGCTTAGTCGACAGTTCTAGCTTTGTGAATTGAACAGTGAATGTTAATACTGTCATATCCAAACTGGTAGTGGTTGTTTCTCAAAATGACTTAAGGCAGCCTGAATACATACAATGTTATGGCAAGATGCAAATGGGGGCAAACAGATACAAATTCAGGCAAAGACACGCTTGACCAAGTTGAAAATGTGTCAGCCTGTTTGAAAATTTGCAGTTATCCTAAATTGCATTACACACTCAATGAATGTCCAAACAGAGGAGCAGAAGGAAGAAGGTCTGAAAGATACAAATGAAATCACTGGTAAGTTTTGTAATTGGTCTGTCAGAGCTGTGGCACACACAGTCTGTGTTTGTTGTCACAGCAAAGGTTCATGTCAGTGGCTGAACTTGTCCATTGGCTGTTCATGACCAAAAGACACAGACTCTAAAGTGAATCCACAGTAATAATGAAACAGGTTATTTGTATGTCCTGTATCACTGTAATCTTCCCTGAGTTTACGTTGACTCTTATTTTACACTGCTTCCAAAGAACAAATGTGCTTAAATGCTCCAGGAGACAGACCATAATGAAAGACTTAAAATTGTTTTAAAAGAATGTAAATCAGCTCACTCTGACAATCAATTTAGCCTATAGCTGAGTCCCTACAATGTTTATTTATCCTGTTGCCCAACCATTTGGTGTGTGTGCTGAACTGGAAAGACAGTTTCCAGAAATCGATAACTTGCTCTGGGGAGTAGGGTTTAGGTTTTCTTGGATTTCTGGTGAATTTTCTTTTAGCAAACGACTTGTTTAGTTGTTAGAGTGCAGCAGAATCTACAACCAAGACACTTGAGCAGTGCAACAGATAAAAAGTACAGCCTCAAGTATATTCTATAAGTGGCACCCAGGGACAAAGTAGATCGATTTTAAGCCTCATATTGACCTTAAAGCTCTTTTGGGTACTTTCTCTAAACAACTACTGGGAAACCGATGCAAGAAATACATGATAAATTGTTCCTTTTTTGCAACATAATATGTCATTCTTCTTCTCATTAGACTATGGTAAGAAAAATGGGAAGTGAGAGTGTAGGGGAATCCAACATTGGTTAGGTGTTTATTTGGAACCGACTGAAAACCAGTGTGTCTGGATACATGTAATTAACGTTGGTCTCTGAAGGATTAACGGTGTGTGAGTAAATGTTCAACGTGGCAACAGAGCTCGACTCTTGTTCTCTGGCAACCTATTTCCATGACTGTCACAGAGTGTTAAACATATTGCATAATGCACAAGCTGCTGTGTGTGGAATTTTCCACTGCCAAATGCTTGCATTAATCATCTTGCAAATTAGCAATCTTGGACAAACCTCTCATGTTTTACAAAATATTGCTTTTTAATGTAGACTTTTAAGATGAAATTCAGATTTGCCAGGATATATAGGCAAAATGCTAATCTTGCACTTGCACAATTCAGTAGAGATCCTTATTTGTCACCAATTTGGTTAACCAGAAATTGTTTTATTACAATTGTTTGTCTAAAAAATTGATTTGTTCTTACTGGCTGCTGCAATAATTGGAAGGATTTCTTTGTCGGTTTGCCTGCTTTAACAAGTCTTTGTTACCAATGCATTCTTCAGGATTTTGTTTAATAACATTGTACTAATGCCCTCTTTCGATTGCAGTTAATGGGGGCATTGTTTTCGGCCCGACATTGGTCTAGTGCCGACATAAACCTACTTCTTGTGTTGTCCTTGAGACAAACAGCCACTAGCAGAAACTGTACACCGCTGTTACACAATGGAGAGTGAAGCAGGGCAGAAGAGGGAAGAGCGGTATGGCAAGGAAAGGAAAAAACCCACACGAGTCGAGTGGGTCAACATGCAGTGAGGAGCAGGCATTGTTCCATTTTAGAGCAGAGTATGTTTAACTAATAATTTAAGATTTGTGACTGTGGAGAACACTGTCATTCTAAGCTCTGTGTTTTATGTAAGTTTAGGCAAGTACTCTGTATTCTTGAAGAGATGCTGTATACTGTAAATAACTTTTGAGTTGAAGTATTTAGCTATGATCACAAGTTGGCACAGCCCATAAACCCACAAGCTGAACAAAATACAGCTACATAGCTGCTCCAAGAAAGATCATGGCTATGTCTTGTTTTTAACTGTCTGGGACAGCTCAAGTCTAGCTGCTATCATAATAATTTAATCTACCCCAAAGAACCAGTTTATTATCTGGCCCAAAGGGTGGATTGTTTTCTTGTCTTTTGCGTCTCTTATTTCTTTCCAGGATGACTTCATGCTTTTCTTTGAATGTACTTTGTGCCACAATTTATGTGAAAACGTGAGATGAATGCAGGTGAACTATAAGCTGTGGTCATTCTGAATGAGGTTACTGGGTTAGAGTGGAGACGATTAAACCATCTTTGAACTCCGGTGACAACAGAAAATGAACATGTGAACCGTCGTGATAACGCCACCATAAACACCACCAGGTCAAGGACACGTGTCATTTCATTTATTTTGGGTCTTCCAGTATGTTGATCGCAACCCTATGTATAATGTCAGACTGTACTGAGTGTCAGGTCCTTGCAGATTGCCCAAAAAGTATAATTTGCTGGTCCATCTGCTACTTGGGGCTAACACATTGGATATAAATTTAGCTATGAACAGAGATGTTGTGTCAAATGAAATGCAGTCCATACGGTTTGACCTCTTTCTGGCATGATACAGCATGTAAGGGATTTTTTACAAACAATGGTGACATAGAGAACTGTTATGTGTGTAACTCACACAGAATGCGTTGTAATTGCCAAACATTAAAGGAATAGTTTGACATTTTGGGAGATACGGTTATTTGCCTTCAGTCCATATGAAGCTAGCGCCAGCCTTTGTACAGAAACAGGCTAGCTGTTTCCCCCCGTTTCTAGTCATTGTGCTAAGCTAAGCTAATCAGCTACTTGCGTTAGCTTAATATTCAGCGCACAGACATGAGAGGTGTCAGTGGTTTCAGCATATTACATGGATGTTAAATGTACTGTGTGCTTGCTCAGTATTATGATGGAATAACCAAAAAACATGAATTGAAATCTCAATCTCTCTCTGCTGCAGGTTAATTCTAGAGAGAGAGGGACCTCGTTCACTCTTCAGAGGACTAGGACCCAACCTTGTGGGTGTGGCACCTTCCAGGTATGTACAGTATTATCTACAGTATTCTGGGTATCTCTTAAGCAATACCACAGACGTGTACAGAATGAACCCAAAAGAAAGAAAAGAAAATAACCCATACTTGCATATCTGTTGATAACCCAACACATTAGAGTAGGTCACCACAATCTTTAATATGTATAAGAAACCTTCAGAATGAACCTCTATTATCAGCACTGGCACGACTAGTTATCAGAGAATAAAGGGATTTCTGCGTCATTTACTTCACACGTTACATCAAATCTGGGCACGCATTTTTGTTGAGAAATGTATTTGCTTCTGCTAGATCTTGTTAGATTTTTCTTTTCCTCAAGCTTCTGGCTCATTCGGAGCTTATGTTGGCAGCAATAATAGCAGGCCCCAAACACAGAAATGAATGGAGTTAAACTAAGCAAATCTGTGCTTCAAATCCTAGAGGAAATGAGCAGGTTCCCTCTCTCTTGGCTTGGCTGGTCAGGGTTGCATAACAGCTCGAACTCAGTCAATCAAAGTCTGAATGAAACAGCAGCAAAAGCTGGCTCTGCCCAGCTGTGACGCTCTCATCATGTGACTATTGTTGGTGTTGTTGTTGTGGTATTATCAGAATGGAGTTACTGAGGCTGTTGTGTTCGTGTCTAGCCCCCCCTCCGTGACCTGTCAAGTTCTCCCTAGCTACTGCTGCATCACATGGCCGTTGTCATCCTCTTCCCGTTGGTTCATTATGGTCTCTGTCTCTCTATCTGAGTCATCCTTTCCATACTATTATCCCCTCTCTCTCCCTCTCTCTCTCTCGCCATGTTTGTCACTCTTTGCCTATATTCATTCAGACTTGTTCTGTCCTCTGGGTCCTTCGCTGCCTATGCTGTCTCGCTCTGTCTGGCTCAGGCTCTCTGAGGGGCAAGAAATGCCCTGGGGTGGGTGCGTGTGCGTGCGTGTCAGTCCCATGGGCTAGTTGTCCAGCTGTGGAAATGGCAGCTCGTGTCCTGGTCATGACAGCTACAGCAAACTGTGTTATTAAGAAGTGAAGCGTAATGTTTTCCAATATTCCCTATTATTATATTCCCTTTTTATGTAGTTCCAAATTTAGATACATTTTCCTGTGTGACGTTAGAGATAGAATATATCATCACATATCATATATGTACTGTATATTTAGTACCTGATTATCCCATCACTTCACTGAAGCTGTATCACAATTAACCATGTATTTGTGCAAATATTCAAATTCAAGACACCATTTATTTATGGCTCCACTGCGATATCAAATGGAAAATCCGGGATAACTCGTTTTTATTCCGATTTTCATTTTAATTCACAATGGTTTATTTGGCATCTGTGGAAACCTAAGGATATTAAATAGAATTTAATATACATTTTCATGGACATGACATTTGGACATTTTCATATTGCCAATGCCATAGCAGTCTTGTTTTACACTCAGACAGACATACCAATTTGCACATCTTTTGAGGACTCGACAGGGAAAACCTAAACGAAATGTCAATATGTGCAGAGACTTGCAGTAAAAACTCCTTCATTCAATTTTTTGATTGGGTAGTCATGGGCAACACTTTAAAATCTTTAGTCATTATTCAGAGCCGCCAAATTCATCAGTTCAGCTGCAGGCAGTAAAATCTAAGTGATTCTTCGAGGAAGATATTAATATGGGTTATTGATCAACATGCCACCATCAATGTCTGCACTGTTTATTATAGATACAGCAGAAGATTCCTGTTTTAAAGATGTATGGCAACGTTAGATGCAACATATCCACTCCATTTAATCACAGTCTGATTTAGATAAGTTTAAGCGTCCAATGCATTATAACTTAATGAAATAACAGATTTATTACTTTATTTATCTACAAGGGGAGGTCTGGGCTGCTGGGCTACTGAGTTATTTTCTCCAGTTATAATTAGGAAACTGCATTCTGACGCTGGAAAGCAAAAAAAAAAAATTGTCTGATGCTAATGAGAGCGCGGTCCAATGAGCATGCTGCTGTTCATTAGCAACACACACACACACACACACACATATAACACATGTGCATACAGAACAGCTTACACGAGCAGCAGCATCACTCATTACGTAGGAGAGATGCACATTCAGACCAACTCGCATAATTCATCTCTCGATTATGTTGTGCCTGCATCCTCTCAATTCAGAAGGGCAGGGAGGGGAGGTCACTGGGTTTAATTCCACTCAGCAGAAATGTTGACTAAATCCTGTGATTTTATTTAGTGAGGAGCAGCTAGAGTTAATCTGCTACTAAAGCATGCTATGAGATTGAGATGCACGCACACAGGCACAGATAAACTCCTTTCAGTGACTTGCCTTTGACTACATATTAGCTTGGCTTAGCTCTACTGTATGCCCTCATGTACAATTTTTCATATTTAATGCAGTTAATATGATTGATATAAATCATTGTTTTTAGTTTACTGAACTCCATGCTCCCAGTTAGTGATTTTTTTATAGTGCAATTAAATTCCTGAATGCGCAATCAATTTATCATCAGAGGTGCATGTGTTCAAAGTGTTCAAATGTGTTCGAAGACACTAATGAGGAAAAGCATTGTTTTCTCTCAATGTTTCCCTGCTAGTTAGTAGTAGTTAATTCTCAGTCAACTTCAGCAGTGTTTGTAATATCTTACTATCCTCTGTCTTATTTTTTCCTCATCATGTCATTTGCCACAGGGCGATCTACTTTGCGGCCTATTCAACAGCCAAGGAGAAGCTGAATGGGGTGCTGGAGCCAGACTCTACCCAGGTGCACATGGTGTCGGCTGGGTTGGCAGGTAATGATGGCTCCTTCTCCCCCTCCCTTCTGTCTGTTTGTCACTGTCTGTCGCTGAGTGTTATATCTGCCTGATTGTCTGTCTGTCTGTCAGTCTGCCTGGGCAGTATAAACCACTGATGGGTTTTATAAAAAAAAAAAACACGTTAAAGAATTATTCAGTTTGTCTTCATTGGACAGATTTCATTTTTCTTTATCTTCTCATCTTTTTTTTTTTTTTTGTCACAATTTGAATTGAATTATCCCCCCCTCCTCCTCCCTTCAATATACATGTGTGGGATGGTGGGATCTTCACAAATTTAAATGCTTGTGAATACCTAAAGCATGCTAAAGCTAATAACTGTTATAAGTAGGAATTACGTAGCTAGCTGTTTCATGCATAGAAATATTACATTCAAACAATAAGCGGGTTTATCAGAAAGCACAATTTGAGACTCTCAGGATCAAACTGACCTTGACCTTGATTGTGGTGAAAACAGCCTCACTCTGTTTACTGTGAAACGAAACCATGAAAGATACATTTATCCATGTTGTGAACAATGAGTACTTTCTATAATCAAATGATTTCAAAGTAAGGAGTTAATCTCCCATCTGGCATTTAAGAAAATTGGTTTAAAAAAGCACCTTGAAACCATGCCAGTCACAGTCACAGAGCACATCTATACTACTTACTCGCATCAGGTTTTTTCTGAGCATTTACTGTCTGTAAATGCACCCAACTACCAAGATAATACAGTATCTTGTCTCTTCATGGAGGCCTTACTAGCCCACATACAGTTAATGAGACAAACCCTTATATCAGCAGTCTAAGATTTTAATGCACTAAAACCAAATGAGACACAGCACCCATGCAATAATTTCAGGCTATAATGTGCCACTGCTGGCATTTATACCATGACTGTGTCTGTATATATTTTTAGCTGTTTGACAAAAAGAAGAAAACCACATGGTCCTCAAAGTTTAGGTTGTGCTTTCCTCCTCTCCTAGCCCCTTTGTCCCCCGTGTCCTCCATTATTATTATTTTTTTTTTTTACCTCCTCGCCCTTTTTTCCTCTTTTTATTCTTTCATTTTGAGGCCTCTGCAGAGGACTCTGTAAATGGTTTAACATCCCAGTTGTTACTTAAACAGTGTGGTCTGGGCCCCATTCTTTGCTCTGTGTGTATAGAGAAGAGAGCACGGCCCCCAAAGGTCAACCGGGGCCCCTGGCACTCGGGCGGACACGTCAGGTAGCACTCCATTTCTTTACACTGGTATGATGAAAACCATGGTGATTTTTATGAATATTAGAAAGTTCATAATGGTTATTCATTTGTAATGATATTACCATTGCTTATGGCAATGTGTTTGCTGCTGGTTTGTAGTTTTAGGTTCTTATATAAGGTTTTGTTATAGCTTAGTCTTGACACACACCTCCTTCCCCTTAGCCTGTTGTCTTGTTCCATTAACATAGTAAAGGTAAAGTAATGACACATACTTCTGTGGGTTTTATGTTGTCAGCACAAAAGAAATGCTAACCTTGTCACTGCTACAGGATTGGTTGTGATCGATGTGCTCCATTTTGTCTTTTGTCACCATCCATCAACACCATTAGTGCCTCAGTCATTTCTTTTCAAGGGGAATCGGTGTCAGTCCATCATCCAGAAGGCTGGCACCATTTCGACATGACTTCCTCTTTTTAAATTAGTGGAATTTCCTGAAGAGGGTTTGCCATGCCAGTTTAACCCCAACAGTACTGGCACCGGTTTAAAAAAACACAAATGAATACTTGAATGTGGACAAAATGCAGTGAAGGCACAGACATGTAACTGATGGAATTGGTCGAACTTTAACACAACATATAGAAAAGTCTGAGTTTTTGGTCACTAAGTGAGAGGAGAATAGTGTTTTTTCTTCATGTTGCACACATTTCTTCATCAGCATGGCAGTTGCATTTGTTTATCTATGGCACCTTGAATGAAATACAAATATTTGTGTAGTTGCACTATACAGTACAAATGTCTTACACTGTTACTGGACAGATAAGGGTATTGTCTCTGTCTTTCATATGCACACATTGCATATTCAACTGAGAAATAACAGAGTTAAAGAAAGCCTTAGTGACTGAACAGCTAAATGTTACCCTGATGCCTGAATAATTGCTTCCAGTTTTGTAAAGTAGGTTAGTGGAGTCACTGCCTCTTGTGGCCCTGCTGTGAATTGTGGTCTTCCTTGCATTCGGGGAAGGAAGGCGAGTCAAGCATGTTTGCCTTCTCTGAATGTAGGTCAAAGTTCTCTGGAGAAATTGCACAAGGGTTGTGTGTCCCATAGAAGGATCAGAATGCACAACATGCAGCAGCATGCACGTGCAGATGCAGCTCTTCAGAGGTTCACCTCAAGGACTAATTAGCCTGTATGGGTTTCGTATGCATTCTTCATGGCTAATCTAAATTACCAAGCATATATTGGGCTTACATTTTATATATGCTTTATTGATGCAGAGGAAAAAATGGTGCTAAATCTTTCATTTGCAGATATTTCAACACATCAGTTATTAACAATATGTTAATAAATAATGAATTATGTTGTCCCATGTTATAAATAAGGAGCATGTTACATTTTGACAAAAAACGTTAATAATAAAGATTCAAGGAGAAAAAATGAACAATGAACAAATCCAACTAAAATCATTCATATGAAAGAGTTAAATTGTCAAATTAAAACTTCATAGAAAAGGTCTCTCAGTTATACTGTGCACAATTAAGCTGCTAATTTTATAATAAATGTTGAGACTTACCCATGAACATTCAGTAACTGAGGAAGACTAAAAAAGTATTTTTGTGCTGAGGCTGCCATTTCCAGTGTCCCTAGTGTGACATTGAAGAGGACTTAACTCCTTCATTTGATGTGTTTTTCTAGCAAACAGGCTGGCTCTCTGGAGACACATTTTTCTCCACATCCAAGGACATTTTAATGTTATTTATAAATATATCCCAGTTTTCCCAGAATATGATTAGGTCCAGAGAGGTATTTGGGGCTGGCTGAGTTGCATTCATTGTTCCCCATCTTTGATTCACTTCACTAGGATCAATCACTTCATCCTTATGTCATCACATATTTATAAAACGGTCTCCTCACTCCTTTCATCACCATTGTCCACCGCTTAGAGTCTGTTACACACAACGAGACAAGGTTAGCATTTCCACCTGCCTCTCTTTATTTTCTACCTTATCTCAGTAAGCATTTGATTTGGTTCTTTCTCTAATATGTAGATTATAAACTGATAATGGCACAATGATTATGAAGAATACATCTTCAATTTTATCTTCTCCTTTGTATTTGTACTTGTGTTTTAGCTCACTGTGGTGAGATGGAGCTGCAGTTTTGGATTGGGTTGGTTTCTGTGCAGTCAACATTTTCTTTATTCCAGTTGATAAAAGGAGTAAAGGGAGGGATAAATTGTTATAAAGTGAAAGTAAAGCAATTGAATTCAACATAAAGGAGTAAATTAAAGGGGGTGGGGCTTAGAGTTGGGATTAGAGTTTGGGGAAAGATGGGGGGAGGTCAGTCCTTCTCCCATCTCTTCTCCAACTACCTGTACAGTACCAGTGGGTTGGGGTGGGTGGTTGATGGGGTTGGTGGGGTTGGGGGTGGATGTGACTGCTGCTTGTGTGTGACTGTGGTACAGAAAAGCCTGTGTCTATTTTAGGGCTTTACTGTAAAGCTTTCACCCCTGCGTGATTGGGTGGGAGACCCCCGCCATCTGAGCCCCCCATATCTGCAGGCTACTAGCTGCAGCGGGGAGGAGCTGGAGGAGCTTTGCCCCTCCCTCGTGAGTACACGCCATAGACGCTACTTCCTTCTACTTCCCTCTTTTTTCTTCCTCCTCTTTTTGTTCTTCTCTTCTTCTCTTCAACAGACCTGTGTCATCCTCTCTTCTTTACGCAGTTGCCTTAACGTAGGGCTGTGTTGCATTGATACACTAGATGTGCCTCAGGTCTCTTTATAGACTTGCCCTCGTCTTAGCTGTTTTCTGCAAATGGCCATGTTTTATTCCTCCTATGTTACATCATTTGTATCAGAAACTTTTAGAGACACTTTGTGTCGTTTCATAATGATACAAAGTGCTCATTAATTAGCTTCACACCCTACATATCAAACTTTACATTACTGTATATTGCCTAGTGTTCCTACTGAACAAAAGCACAATGTCTGTTCAAAGTATCATCACCTGTAAATAACTCAAACAAGCGCATGCACATATATGTTCTGTGCACACAAGTGCAATTTTAATGCATTTTCAGGGACCCCATTATTGACTGAACTAAGCTAACATTAAGATTGGTTGTGAAGGCAGATGGACGTATAGAACAAGGTGGCCCACCACTATTAGGAAGTTCCTTTCACGCCAGATATTTTCCACTTTAGTCCTGCTGAATAATTGAAGAATCTCCTCCAGACACCATTTTGTTTCTCTGTGCTGTTGTAGTTGGGCTAGTATCAGGCCAACAGCCTGTCTTTAAGGTCTAACCAGTTAACCACTGGTTTGTTAAAATGTCATAGAATAGAAATAAAGAGGTTCATTCAGTGACTAATAAAGGAGGCACATTCATATTGCTGAACCAACATTGAGGGAAAATTTAGAGCAATGTCAAAACTAAGAATCAAACCCACTGTGTTGTGACTTGAAGTTGTGTAATGGCAGATTTGCTTGTAAAAAGGCCAATAGTTATGTGTGTATTACAAAGCACATTGAAAGTGTAATAATGTAAAAAAAAAAAAAAAGAAAAACATAATTTGCAAATTATTCCTATTACAAACACAAGACCTCTCATTAGCATTTCAAAGAAATGAATCAGACTGCAGTATTATAGCAATCTGACACACTCAAAGGCCTAAAATGAATTTGCTGCTTGGCCTCATTTCCCAGTGTTTGCAGTTAGATATTTTTTTATGATGATAGACGAAAAAAAGAAAGCACTCACAGCTGCTGCCTTCATGCACTGTTGTCAGTTACGATATTCAGGAAGAGAGCTGTTGTTTACATACACCTGTTTAGCATTTCACATGAAGAGGATCAATGTGTAAATATGGAAAAGCATGCATTTTTGTCTGTAACTCAATTCATGACTTCAAGAAAAAATTAAATTGATACAGACATGGTCTTAAACCATCTATACAATAATTATCTATAATAGTATTCAACTATCTCATAGTAAAGTAAAACACTGAAGTAAGTTGATCCTGTTTAGTGAAGTGCTTTCTCACTGTCCTTGTACAGCATAGAATAATTATTCTAGTTGATTAGATTGTGTTCTTCCAAATGTCTCTGCATCTGTCTGAACCTCTGACCTCCTCTGAATTTCCCAGGGTTCACCGCCATCACAGCCACCAATCCCATCTGGCTTATCAAGACCCGTCTGCAGCTGGAAACCAGGTGAGGAACCGCAAACCTTAATGTCATAAGTTTAGAAGTGGAATGGGTTGTATGACTCATTCATTTTCCTATAATAATAATAATAATAATAATAATAATAATAATGAGAATGAAATGATATTGTTATTGGACTTAAAAGTCTCTGTATGATTACAGAAACCGGGGTGAGCGGCGAATGAATGCATTTGAGTGCGTGCGGCGGGTGTACCAGATGGACGGCCTGCGAGGTTTCTACAGGGGCATGTCAGCCTCATACGCTGGCATCTCTGAGACGGTTATCCATTTTGTTATCTATGAGAGCATCAAACGTAAACTTCTGGAGTCCAAGGCCCACGCCAGCATGGACGAGGAGGAAGAGTCTGTCAAAGATGCCTCAGACTTTGTGGGCATGATGCTCGCAGCAGCCACCTCCAAGACCTGTGCCACCTCCCTCGCCTACCCTCATGGTAACTTTCTGTCTCACTCACTTTATTTTATTTTAAATCAAAGGATAAGGCTAACGATATTCCATATTTTCCTTATTGTCCACAAATGCTGTGAAAAGACCAAAACCAACAAAGTGTTAGTCCGTCTCTGAATATTTCCCCAGCCTGTCAGTGGCACTCAGCCTCAAGCACATTGGTTCCTACTGAAGACGTAAATCTATAAAAACAAATCACTATATACTTTAGTTTTTTAAAAGGGTTCATTAATTTCCTAAAACAGCTGGGCACTGTAGTTTTTAACAAATGTTACTCAAACAGGAGTAAATAGTGCATTTGTTGGGGATTAGCCTCTTACAAGTGCTCTAGTGAGTGTTCATGGCAGCAGGACGGTGCATGCGGGATCTTCTCAAAATAAACTACAGTGCCCATGTTAATCGTAATGAAGGAACATGTCACCAAGTGTAACAGTGTGGCTCATTGATCTGCTTCTGATAGTTTTTGAAGAACAAGTTAAGTCTGTGGCACAGGGGAAAAAGCAATATCAGCTTTGGTCACATGGGCAATACTTGTTAGTGGAATCAAATCATTGTTGGATTTGATCTTTTCATGGGCTTTGTAAAAAAAAAAAAAAAAAACAAAACAAATAGAATATCATGAGACTTATCGTTTAACCATAGTTTATCATACTTAATTATACTGTCATACTTGATTCAAAGAACAAATCCAACACTTGAAAGATTGTTAATATGCTGTCACATTAATTTAAAGGTGATGTATAAATAGATAATATTACATATATCACGTAATTTATGGAAATATAAAAACATTTAACATTGTCAAGATTTCAATAAAATATTGAGATTTTACTTTGAATAGCCAAACCATTTTTGCACTGGAGTTTAAAGGAATAGTTTCAACATTTTCAGGAAATTAGTTTATTTGCTTTGTTGCCGAGAGTTAGAGGAGAAGATCAATACCACTCATGTCTGTGCGTTAAGTATGGAGCTAGAGCCAGGAGGCGATTAGCTTAGCTTAGCATAAAGACAGGAAACGGGGTACCTCCCTGCACCTTTTATAGCTCATCAGTTAACACGTGTCTCGTTTGTTTAATTTGTACACAAACATAAATGTAAAAACAAGAATTTGTAGTTTTATGGAGAGAAAGCATCGAGACATGTTGCATTTTGAGTGAGGCAGTGACTCACTTTTTTCTTATTGGTAAATATCATGGTTGTGTTTTGTGTATTTGCAGCTCGTTTTGTGTTTGGTTGTGCATTCTCT
The DNA here is from genome assembly GCA_008360985.2 of Macquaria ambigua. NCBI lineage: Eukaryota > Metazoa > Chordata > Actinopteri > Centrarchiformes > Percichthyidae > Macquaria > Macquaria ambigua. The sequence continues at coordinate 63,298 of VMKM01001421.1, forward strand.
ATTTGCACGTGTTCTCTTAAGTTGCAGTGCATTGAGCTCTCAGGGCCACCGTACAGTAATGTATTTAACACTGTGTTCTTCCTCTGCTCTCAAATTGCAGAGGTGATTCGCACACGGCTACGAGAGGAAGGCAGCAAGTATCGCTCCTTCTTCCAAACTCTGCTGACGGTACCCAGGGAGGAGGGATACCGGGCGCTGTACCGCGGCCTAACCACCCACCTCGTCAGACAGATCCCCAACACCGCCATCATGATGTGCACCTATGAAGTGGTGGTCTACCTGCTTGGCCGTTAGCCCACCAGGTATGTCTCCTTCCTGTTTAAAGAGGGAGACAGTTAGCGAATGACTGAGAAGGAGGCCCTTTGGCGAGGAAGAGCGAGGACGAACTGTCCAAATGAAGACCAAAGGGAAGGCGAAGATACTCTACTGGACCAGAAGAGGACAAATGGACAGAAGATGAAGAAATGGGAAGGAGGAAAGCCCTTTGTTACCATATCAGCATCATCACCTCCAGTTCCCTTTATCAGACTGCTGGAACAGAGAGAGGGCGCTACAGTTCACAGAAGAGGTAATATGGGTAGGTCGAGAAAGAAGCCACTGATGGGAAAGACACAGAAAGAGTTTGGCACCTGATAAACTAAGGGTACCTCTGAAAGAAAAGATTTTAAGCACAATTTAGTGGCCTTAACAGAAAGGGTTTTACTTTGAGTCCTTCTCTTTGAGTGAATATTGTGAAAGGGGAATGCTTGGAGGCAACTGAATTTGACAGGAAAGATGATAGCTACATGTAGGTCAATTTCAATAATCCAATAATCTCTATTTAGCACTATTTGTCTAGTCACTAGTCTGCACTTGCTTCAGTTCTGTGAGAGACTACTGTACGATTAGATGACTGGCAGTTAAGGAATGTTCATCTGAAGCAGAATGTCAGAAGGAAGTCTGCATTTAAAACAAAGAGTCAAATCAGTCTGTTTTCAAGTCACCTGAACCACCCATCTTTGCACTACAGGAAGTGTAGCATCCAAGCATCCCCCACCCCCCACCCAACACAAGAAAACACAGTGATGGCTTGTCACTCGAACACATGCCTCAGAAACCAGCATGTGTTTATAAAGAGTGGGTTGAAACGCTGACTTTCTTTCAGTGTTTTATCCCTCTGTAAATCAGTGCCTGGTGGTGACGTGCTTGGGCTGAAGTTGGCCTTCAGTGTCGACAGTTTCTCTTTGTCAAACCTGAAATAAGATTGGTATACAAGGCCAGCTTCTGCCTTCACCCAGTCACTGCCCAGGACTTTAAAATCTTGTGTGAAAACATGAGACCAACGTGTCCTGTTTGAGATGTGAAGTGTGCGATTGTCCAAAAGGTACCAAGACTAAGTATCTGCTATTGGAGTGCCACTACTTGAATATAATGTGACGGTGTGGGGAAACGTTTGGAGTGGGAGAATGTTGATGGAGTTTCATCATCACCCCATAACCTGTTTGTGTGTGTGAGTGTGAGTGTGAGTGTGTATGTATGTCGAACACGTTGGTCACTTTCACCGTGATCTGTGTTCAAGAATGTGTGTGTGTGTGTGTGTGTGTGTGTGTGTGTGTGTGTGTGTGTGTGTGCATCTGCAGTCATGTGTGCCTGCATATATAATTAATATCTACTCCAGATTTCCCTCCACTAACTATTAATCTTGCAAGACACTGCGGTTGGGAGTGTGGAAAAGCTCCTGTACGATACTGGCAGCTTTCATTCCCACTCTCCTGCCAGTCCTTTTCTTCCAGTGGCTTCCAACTGACCTGATAACATGCACTTTTGTGGCCTTTTAGGGCTTGTGCTTTGCATTTTATTGTGTGGACAGTTTGAACTTGTACATTGTAAAAGGAAAAAAAAAGTATTACTGTATATCAAAATGGTATTTTGCGCAAACTGTTCTTATAGCAGATATATTGTACAGTTTAGAGTTCTCAGTAGTTGTGAAGGATGTCCAAATGTGTGTGTATATAATATAGATACTGTATATGCATATCATTTGTTGTTTGGCCCATGTATGATCATGCTGTAGTTCGTGTTTGCAAATGATTATTTTCATTTTTGTGCAATTTAACCTTGTTTGGACATGGACTGTTGACATGGATATTGATATTGCTTGGCTGATTTTTCTTATAGTATAAGTGTAAGTTGGTTTTTTTTTGTATTTGTATGTTGTTATAAGCTGTCATGCAAACATTTGTGCTTATATGAAAGCTGACAAATGCTGCAGGACAAATACTTTCATGTAAGCATTAGTGCTAGAGCGTTGGTCAGTCATTTTACCACGTTCATAAAGTGTTCCATTTTGTAAAGTTTCCATCATTCGTAATGTTTACATTGTTCCTTACTTTCTGTCAGATTATTTTTGGTTCTCCTAGCAACATGTTTTGAATATCGAGATGGAAGAATTTCAATGTGAGAGTTCAAGAACTGGAATCATCTTTCTACAACATTGTACAGAGTACCACAGCGAGTTGGGACTGTTAAAAACTGAATTTGAGAGATCTGTTACTGAAGAGGGTTGTTGGTAAGAGACAGTAAATGTACCCTTTTGAACAATCGGTTCAAAAAGATCATATATACATAAAGAATTATCTTTTGGGAAAATTTGGCAGACACATTTTTTCAAATTGTATCCGAGCACCTTATCAAAATTTGCCTTGAATAATTTTATATTGTTAATTATCAAAACGCCCTTTTACACGACATTTAAAACGTCTGTTGAGTAGAGAAAAGCCCTGCCTCCACATCCTCTCTGAGCCAGCCGCTGTGGTCTCACGTTGCACTCATTCTCCATATGGAAATCATAAAGTCCGCAGTTTCCAAGTTTCCAAAAAAAAAGTATTGTGTTCATTTCACCAGTTACAGAAAATCTGTTGCATTCACGCTTGATGTTCTTGAACGCTTTAATTTTTCCCCCTTGTTGCTGTAGGCCTATCATTTAGAGGCAAACTGATGCCTGTGTTGTAACTAGCGATAGTTATTGATTTTCAGTCTCCATTGACATGCTGCTAGCCCATAGTTGCTGTCAGTGCTTGAAAGAAATTTGCTGACTCAGTTTAACGTCCATGTTTTCCTGCAAAACACTAATAGCTTTTATGTCTTTGGCTCCGTTGCAGTAATACTTGAGGTCAAATTACCAAAATGTGACATGAACAGACAACTGGACAAACAGTGCAAATATTTCACTTCATTTTTTACCTCTCATGTCAGTGTCTGTATGCAATTCAATATATTTAACCTGTATGCTTGGACAGGATGCAGCCTCAAGCAGGGTTGAATGAAACCTGGAACATTGGTTTTTGCCAGCTCAATCGTTGATGTATTTTATTTTTTGTTTGTTTGTTTTTTAAACAAAAAGTAAATAAAAATCCACTTGCAACTAAAATGATATCTGCTTTTTTTTTTCTCCATTTGTTTGTTTATTTATTTATGTTTATTGTTATACAGGTATTTGCTGTTTGTAGCCGGAGAGTTAAGAAGAGGACACTCTTGTTCGGATGTTAGGATAATTAATAATTGATGAAAAATCACAGTATTTGACTGATATACCGAACATAGTAATTATAGGCTCTTTTCAGTGGGCATATTAGAAAGTATCACATAGTCTTTGAAAGTTTGAATGAAGAAGCTCAAAAACTTTCTCTAGTTTCCCATTCTTTCTAAGATATTTTTTGTGCCAAAGATGCTCAGTATACATAGTAAAATAAATGTGTGTATGTATGTATGTATGTATGTATGTATGTATATGTGTATATATATATATATATATATAGATATATAGATATAGATATAGATAAAATAGAAAAATATACTGTATACACGTGTAGAATAAAGGGATTGCTGTAAAGGTACCCGTTTCTATTTTATCAATTACAAGCGATGAAAACACTACAGAAATGTGCATCAGTAAACAAGTTACTAATGTTTAAGAAACTACAAGTGTAGAAATGGAAGTATGGAGAGTATAAATAGGAAAAAGTCCACGAACTGTTTGTATTTACCTGCTAGCACCACAAGGAGGAGCCAAATAGCTCCTGATGGAATTGAACAGTGCACAAGTTCAATTAACAGAATTCACTTACTGATTTTGGTATTCATCTCCCTAAACTGCAATTAGAAATGTCAAAATGTTAAGGTGTTCCAATTTAAATCAATTAAACAAGTCGGTGTCAAAAAGCGACACACACACACACACACACACACACGGAGGCACACACAGAATCACACTTTGCGCATATCTTCATGATCATTTTCATGCTCAAACATTAGAGGCCAATAAAGGCATCGATTTCTATTAAGTCCTCTCACGTGTAATACCTACAGCAGAATTAATCAATGAATGTGGCTAGGTGGAAATTGGAATAATCCATCATCATACATATTGTGGTTGGACTCAGTGACTTATATTAAGAAATGGCCGCAAGACATTAGTTTGTATTGATTCTGTAGTGCGGCTGTTAGGGTTGTTCAGCACAAACAGCACACAGCGCACACACTGCCCCTATTACAGCCCGATGCAAACCAATCAGCCCTACTCTGTTTTGCTTAAACAAAATAGCCTGAATTTCATATATAACAACAGATCAGCCCATTGATCTTGTGGTTATGTATTTGAACTGATTTCCACTTAACAGCCCGCTGATTTGTTTAGAGATAAAGATTCTGTTGGAAACCACAATCTGGGATGTACACAAGAACAGAGAACTACAGCATGGAGATAATGATACCTTCAAGTGCTGTCGGAATCCTAGCGGTAGTAATAGCTGTGAAAATGACTTTTTACTGAGAGAGTAAAAAAGAAAAGCTGGTACAACAAAGTAGAACAGATTTAAGGCTACCTTTTAGAGAATACATCGTAATAATTAAAAGAATAATATAACTGATAATAACTTACTAATATATAATGTACTTTTGTCTAATTGAAAAAGTGCTTCACAGAGATTATGTCCTGGTCAAGATAGCAGCAGCACCTAGAACCTAACTAGAAAATGCAACATTTTTTTTGAAGAAAATTAACATGTGTCTGATGCATAAAATTTGCAATTGAAACATTTGAAATTGTTGAAATACTGAAAGATGTGGAAGTTGAAATGGCAGTCACTGAAAGAAGTTGATTATGACAAGTAAAATGGAAGCTTTGAAAGAAGAGAAAGTTTCAGTAGGCACTGAATAAAGTTGAAGTGTCCATTAAAGTTTAAGTGCTGAGTGAAGCGTCAGTTAAAGTGAAAGTGCCCAAAGGAGTTGAAGATTTCGTTGAAGTTCAAGCACTGAAATTAGTTGAAATCATCAAAGTGTAAGTGGTAAATTGAGTTGTGTCAATGTAATCACTAAAAGCAGATAAACTATCCATTAAAAAATAAGAAATCAAAGCAGCTCTAGTAGTAGTAATAATAGTAACAGCTGTAGTAGTAGTAGTAGTAGTAGTAGTAGTAGTGATAGTATTTTTGTACAGCTCTACAAATTGGTACAACGGCAGGGTGAGTTTACGAGCAGCCTATGAACGCACCGTCAGAGTCTGAGCCAATAGCGTCAGGGCAGAATGCTGCGTTGTGGTGGAAGCGACCAATCAGCGCTCGTTCTGCGGAGTAAATGGACACTCAGCATCGGGTCCCTGGCAGCCTAGATGTATCGAGCTGCTGTTTGCTGCAACAAAGAAACTGTCGCTACATCGCCGAAACACATGTAACAGCGCTGGAATAACGTTGTTGTCATCAGCGGAGAAGAGGAGAGGCCCCGGCTCTTCTTACCTGGTAGAGAAATCCTCAGAGAAAAGTGTCATTTGGAGACGAGTTGAGTTTCTGTTCGGTGAGTGTTTCTCTGTTTACACCGGATGAGCTGACCACAGGATTTGGAGCGCTACGTGATGTGTAGTTGTCGAGCAGAATGCCGTTTCCTTTAAAAAGTCTCTTCAATTGATTGATTGTTGATTGATTGTATGAACTTAAATTTCACGTCGAGAAAAACAACTTCTCTTTATGTAGCGAGGGTTACTTTTAGTTTGTCGCCTCTTGCCATGTTATAGTAGTGTGCTAAAGTTCTCACAGCGCACCTGAATCCGTGCATGTATTCATGTGCTTGTATGATGTGTGTTTGTGCATTTTCACATGGTTACTTCTCTGGTCATACTGATGTCACCTCATCTGTCATCTTACATCGCACAGTAATGGGATGGAAAGGTTGACAAAATCTCTGTATTGCCTGAATGTGTGTGTGTGGGGAATGGGTATGTATTATAAGTGAGCAATGAGAGATGTGCATTTATTAGGAATCAGAAAAAAGCAAATAAACAAAAGCTGTGTGTTGTTTGTTAATCAAAAATGTTACCTGTGGTTTCCAACCTTTATGGCTACAAAATGAAGCAGTCTCTACTTGTGACCCCTTGACACACGTTGCATAGCCTATGTCTATGTTGTGAGTAGTTCAACCAAAAACTGATGTTTCCTACTTTAGATTGTTTAACTAAAGAGGTAAAACTCTAGTATTTCAAAATAAAAGACCTGACATTCAGGTTGGAAACCACAGTTATATGAATTGCACTAAGACTAATACTCTGCAAAACACTGTCTAGTAAAGCAGAAAGTCATTTTTTAAAAGATTCAAAATGATTAACTTCTAATGACCAACACTGGCTGTTTTGTAGAAGCCTGAAGGTGCTTAATAGAAATGCCACAGGAAGTGTTACTCTAATACAAGCAGTTGGTTTTAGAGAGTTATAGGTGTTGGTGTATATAAATACTGAACTGGATTGCATTTTTGTAAGGTAACAACGCCTGTCCTCGCAGTACTCTGAGTGATCAGTTCTCTCTGTGACTACACCTTGACATTTACTCTGCTAAGAAGGTAAGGTGACAAGGATGTGGAAAATGGAGAGCAGGGGGGTGGGGGGTGGGGGGGGGTAGAGAGAGATGGAGTGTAAAAGAAGAGCAGGGGAGTAGGGAGGGAGAGAGTGTAGGAAGAGGAAAGGTGGGGTACTCGCTCCCTCCTCACATGTGCCAGGTGCAGCGTCGCTTCATTTGGTTTACTAACAACTAATAGGCAAAAAAGTGTGTGCATGTATGTGTGTGTAGAGCAAGGGTGGGTGGAGTCTGCCGGTTGATGGATGACCTGTCATGGTAAGGGAGGTGGGTGGTTGGTGGGGAGAGAGATGGAGGAGGAGGAGGGGATGAAGCATTGTAATGGTGACAGGGGGTCATTTATCTGTCTGCTGGATCTGACCAGCCGGTCACTATGAGAGATCAGGCTGCTCACCAGCATCTCCCCTCACCGGCTGTGTCTCTATATTTTTTTTTTTTTTTTTTTTTTTTTTGTTCCCTTTCATCTTCTGTCCGTACTTACATGCTTCCCAGCTCTTCTTCTTCTGCTTCCACAGCACTTCCCCTGGAATTCACTGGCAACGTTTCTTGTCATACTCCTCCCACATTTCTCACACATAATGTTGCAAACATCTTCCCCGCCTGTCTCCCGTCCTCACCCTCACTCTGTCTGTTCTTCTTTCCTGCCTCTTCAGCTCCTGAACCCACTGACACTTCAATTATTTACAGCGAGCGGACGCACTTCAACTATCTGTGACGCTTCAACTTCACTGGAAATTTCAACTGCTTTTGGCCCTCTACACATCAACTGACACAAATGTTTACTATTTCAACTGACCGCTCAAATACTCAAACTGACATTTCAACTGTTTTCACTCCTTACATACCAACTGACACTTCGACTATTTACAGTGCACTGAACTATTTACAGTTCAACTGCTTTCTGTTTTCTCTCTGTCTTTATTTCCAGCTTTTCCCCTCCCTTTTTAAAAATCTCCCCTTGTCCCCTTTATCCCTCCAGAGGGACTAATAAGCAGCATTATGAGTCAGTGTGAGGAGAGAGGCAGCTGGGATTCAGCTCGTAGGCCAGATAAGGGTTTTTAACTCGACTTTGTCGTATCGCACCCTGTCACTGCTACTTAAACTGAACAGATACTGCTTGGCATTATGTATAGAGTAGTAAAAATCCTTAAACAGAGATAATGGAAGATCTGTCTGAAGCATGTTGGAGTAATCCCTGTGCAGAAGGGTGCCAGTGACGTCAGAGTACTACTTTAAATGCAGTGATGCAGAGATGGGCGACTTTTTCGGGTAGTTCACAATAACAACAACCTGCCCAAGAGTTGACTCAGTGTTATTGCGCATCATTTAATCCATTTAGTCCATCTCTCTCCTGTTGCAGGACGTATTTCTCATCTGCATTCTGCTCAATGCCCAGTGTGTCACAGTGCTCATCATGCAGTGACACACGAGGCGATTTGGTGACAAGACAGACAACATTTTGTAGTCAGTATGAGCTGCTTATCATCAGCCATCATTATTTTTAATTACTTTATTTTCCCGCCTCCCCCACTGTGTTTGTTGTGTGCCACAGCAGAGTACCACAGGAAGCAGGCTCTTGCAGGAAGCAGGCTCAAAGATCTGAACCTGTGAAGCCTCAAATTAGTCTAAATCAAGTCACAAAATAGATCACAGAGTGTTGTGTTTCTAATGGTTAGAGTCACGTTTTGGCAAGCATGAGCAAAGTGTAAATTGGTGCTTTGAAATTATTTTGATCTGTCTATGTATCCATCTAGGGGTTGTAACTAGCAGTTACTTTAATTATTGATCAATCAATAATAATTTTGTCTGTAAAATGTCAGAAAGTTGTGAAAAATGCCCATCACAATTTTCCAGAGCTGAAAGTGACTAATTGAAATAGCTTTTTTTTGTCTGACCAACAGTCCAAAACCCAAAGATATTCAGTTTGCTGTCACGTAAGACACAGAAAAGCAGCAAATCCTCACATTTGTCAAGCTGGAATCAGTAAATGTTTGGCATTTTAAGACATGCTAGCAGCGTGGCTCTAGGGATGGCAAATGGGATCATCCTTGGAAAAACAAGCTAAGCATAAACCCAAGTAAATATTAATTCATTACACATTTATCATTAGAAACTTTATGCTCCATATATGCTGAATTGACTACAACACTATATAGCAAGTAATCAAAATTAATTAATTCGAAATGTACCAATTGAACATTGTCTCTATTTTCTCTGTAATTATAAGTACCAAATTACACCTGCCTCAGATGTCCTTTTGTGTTTAATGCTAATTAGCAAAAGTTAGCATGCTAACACGTTAAACTAAACATTGTACCTGCTAAACATCAGCATTTTAGCATTATCATTGTGAGCATGTTAGCATGCTGATGTTAGCATTTAGCTCAAAGCACCACTGTGCTTATAACAAGTACAGAACCACTACCATGGCTGTAGACTAATTTTCTGTCGATCGACTCATTTCAGCTAGATAGATAGATAGATAGATAGATAGATAGATAGATAGATAGATAGATGCCTGTCTGTCTGTCACTCTATCTGTCTGTCTGTCTGTCAATCTATCAGTCTAGTTCGCTATTGGTATAGTCATTTATATATTTCTGTCCTGGACAATCATGTAAATGTATGCATCTTACACTAGCAGATGGAGTGGGAATGGATTTATATTCAGCAGCCTTATGTTAAGTCAGTGATAGACTGCTGAGCTTACAAAAAATGCACACAGACACATTCACAGACACATGCGCACACACATACATACATATACACACACACACACACACACACACACACACACATACATACATACATACATACATACATACATACATACATACATACATACATACATACATACATATATATATAAAAATATATATATATATATATATATATATATATACACACACAGACATCACTCAAGGAAAACAGCACTCTCATGCGCTGCTGCACTCTAAAGTCAATGACATCAACTGCTGCAGAGAGAAACAAACAGGAAGGTGTTCCTCCTGCCCTTGACCGGTGCTTAGTGTCTAAATGCACATGCACTGGTGACTCACAGAGGTCATTACAATGACAGGGTAACTTAAGTAATAGTGCGGAGATGAATTCAGATAGTCATATATTCCCGAAAATCTTTTGTTGTGTGCAACTTTACTGGTGTATCTCCTTGTGTTTTAGCTTGCTCATCGGTTTATCAGGGCGAGGTTGATGCTGCTTGTCATCTTGTCGTCATCCTGTGTGATGTGCGTCAGTTTGTTTAGGAAGGATTGAGGAAGCAGTGAGTTGTTAACCAAAGTCCTCCTCTCATGGAATTCAGCCTGACAAGCCAGCAGTGGAGCTGGAGCCCTTGGGAAGACAACAGGGAACATGAAATCATTAGTGTTGTGACAAACAGACCTTATTTACAGCTAAAGTCCTCTCCTCGTAAAAACCTCGTCATCTTAGCTCATTTCACCTCGCCGTGTCCTGTCTTGTCATGTATCGTTTGGCTTCCAGTCGTTCCCAATCATCTCATCTGACATCTTGTCTGATCTGATCGGAAGTTTGCTCCATCTTTTGGTTTCTGGAGAGTAAAGAGGGCTGCATGGAGGGAGGGAGTAGCGGTGTGCTCATTTACATATAAATGACAGCAGTGTCTGAGGTGCTGTGCTCTTGCTCATTTGTCATTTTGCTGTGATTCAGTGTCTGCATGTTTTGTTTGTGTGTGTGTGTGTGTTTCTCCTGAATATTGAAGTGTTTCATTTCTCTTTTCTGTGTGTGTCATTGTAGTGTCATTATGTGTCAATGTCAGGACAATCACCACTGAATCAGCTGCCTTGTGCTGCGGTCTGCCTGTGATTTCATGGCATCCATGAGACTATCTGATGGCTTTTCCAGTTGGATAAAATGAGTTTAGTCATCCTGGAATGTAAAGCAGGCATGTGGTTGTTTTGGCTGGAGCGAAAAAACTTCAGATAATTGTGAGGAAAATGCAAGGGAATGAAAACTAACAGGGTGTATTAACTGCTCTGATATGCTCTTGGTGAACAACACATGTCTGGTTGGATGTTGCATGTTCTTTTGTTTTACGAAAAGGAAAAACAATAGGATTTCCTCCCAGAGACTCTCTGTAAAAGCCTTGAAGTCTTCTCACGTATCATCTCTCAGAGTGTTTTTGTAACAGGAATCCTGGCTGGTTTCTCCAACTATTTACTTATAAACCCAAACGTAGACCAGACAGCACTCTGAGGCCTAGTTACCACACATCATATTCACACTAATATTAGATGTGATATTAGATTAGTCCTCAGGCTTTAAAGGGAATAGGATGAACAAGTATGCATTATATGATCATGGTTTAAATATACTACACTTCTTAAGCATTAAAGAAACAGTTCAACATTTTTTCAAATACGCTTATTTGCATTCTTGCCAAGAGAAAATTGATACCGCTCTCATGTCTGTATGGTAAATATGAAGCTACAGCCTGCAGCCAGTTAACTTAGCATAAAGACTGGAAACAGGGGGAGACTGCTAGCATGACTAAAAAGGCAGCAAAATCTGTGAACATGATTGAGCTTTAAAGGTGCTGGTAAGCTGATTTTGTTACGTGAACAGAGCCAGGGTAGCTGTTTCCACCGTTTTCCAGTCTTTATGCTAACTTAAGCAACTAAGCTTAGTTTCACTTTCTAAAAATGTCAAACTATTCTTTTAAGGCCTCAGTATGCTTCCAATGAAGGGATCGTTGTATTGTCAAATATTTTTGAAGCTTTCCGAAACCAACAATCCAACGATCTCTCCCACTTTACACAGCGTTTGGTCAGGTGTGCGCAGTTGTGACTGTGAACTTCTTTCAAGTTTTCTTCATCACTTTTCGTGTGTACAATGCAAAGCAACACCACGAATGCCTTTTGAGAAGAGACTGTCTGAATATATGCGCCCTTACCCTTGTTTGTATGGTTCATTGCGTCTCACCCCCACTCTATGACAGGGTTTTCCCGCCCCTATTCTGTAATCTATACGCACTTTTGCCTTTAGACAAGGTCGAAAACATGTTATACAGTAAGTAGCATATGACTGGATGATGACGAGGTGTTGTAGTTTTTTAAGTGGACCACTCGCTAAATCATCTGGGGAAAAGCTTTTAACCAAACATACTTGCAGGAGCATAATGAGATCAGTCACTTGTAGGTCGACTCCTGATGTCAGTATGTTTTTGGTTTTTTGCCCAGCTCTACTTGGCAGACCCTCCAAGCCAAATGGGAATAAAACTGAGAGAATCTGTTTTTTGAAGTCATCACAAAAACAAGTACTGCTATAACTGATTATTGATTTTGACTCATTGGACTGTTGAGTCTAAGCGATTTCTGCCCACAGCTGGGGAGGAGAATTGCCACACTGGCACTACAGCTCCATATTTATCCATTCACCTATCAGTGAAACATCACAGCATCATTTAGATTCATAGCAGACAGTAATTTGTATATCGACATGTTTGCTTGAATATTCATGTGTGAAGTGAGCTCTCCATATCAAATTAAGCAACTCTTAGTGCAGCAAATGCAAAACACGAAGGGAAAGTTTTAGTTTTTATTGAAATGATGTTGCAGCAATGAAATTTATACAGAAATAATGGAAATCTGTCTACCTAAAAAACAGTGAAATCCCTTGTCAGCTGGTCGTCCGACTCCAGAAATAGTCTCGAGCTTCTCTGGCTTGGATGGCAGAACTGCACGACGCTGTTGATATTATCTGCTAATACTATGGGACAGCCTGTGTTTAAAAAGTGTGAGGGCATTTCCTTCTCTGCCTCCCACTCTCTTCCTCTTTCTCTCTTTGTCTCTCTCTGTCTATTTTCTGGCCATAATTACAGAGCTCATGAAAGCGTTTAGAGTCTCATGAATATTTAGATCTTGGAGGGGAAGTGTCAGGGGAGACCCATGTGTGGCTGGTCTGCCCTAATTATGGAGATAGGCCTCCTCACACACTCTCTCTGAGACACACACACACACACACACACACTTAAAATGAAGGAGGGAGGCCAGAAAATGATCAAAAGCTTCCAATTTGGGAAAAGTTAATATAGGCTTAAGCAAAGGTACAACCATTGTGGAAAGATTGGTGCATGTAAACACACACACACACACACACACACACACACACACACACACACACACACACACAGCAGGGAGATGATAATAGCACAGCTGGTTGTGGCTTGCAGCTGGTTCTTTCTGCTCACGATTGTTTAATAGTGAGTTAATGATGGACATGAGACTGCCAGATTAGTCAAGGGGACTGTGTGTGTGTGTGTGTGTGTGTGTGTCTCTAGCAGTCTGGGGGCTGGGATGCTTTTTTTTCTTTTTTTGATATGTCATGCTAAGTCATGGCAGGGATGAACAGAAGTGTGACTCATTGACTCGGTGATGGACACCATTGAGTCAAGGGGAGACAGGAGTGGGGGAGTCATGCTTTTTGGCTGGAGAGGAAGGAAGGGGTGCATGAACAGAACTATGCAGAAACACAAAAACGTAATTATTGAGCTAAAAGGAGGATGGAAGTAGAAAGGAGGATGATAGGAAGTTAGAGGGGAGGAATAAAAGGTGGATGAGACAGATATGGTGGAAGGAAAAACGGAAGGAGTGAGAGTACAAGAGGGTGGGCGGACTGAGAGAGGAAAGGGGAAGTAAAGAGGGGTGTGTGTGAGAGAGAAAGAAGACGGGTGAAAAGGAGGTGAGAAAGAAGCAAACGAGAGAGACGGGGAGGTGAGAGGAAAAGAGGTTTGCATTTTGAAGGAGGCTTGTATTGTAATGAGTCATTTCAGACAGGGAGGCTGGTGGAAGGATGGAGGTGAGTGGTGAGAGGAGAGAGGTGTAAGGAAATGTGGGAGAAAGATGAGAGACCCAAACAGCATATGAGGAGGATAAGAGAAGAGGGAATACAGTGGAGTGTGTCACTGCAGATGGTGATGTCTCTGTAAAGGTGAGAAGCGAGGGTGGTGAATTTAAACACAACAGGCGCATGTTTAGTCCCAGAATAGAAAATAGCATGATAATATAAATGATTCATTGCTACAGTTAGGTGTACGTACTGTGTTTTATAAATTCATAATGCTCACATACTGTCGCTGAACTGAGATCAAGAGTTAGGAATTATCCCTTGGGTTGCCACTCACATTAGCATTTATGCCTGTGAGATCAGAGCACATTTAACAGCTGGTTAGCCTCAGATACTGGATCACCGAGTCACTTAAATGTCCAGATGGATGACAAATTAAAGGACAAATCAACAAAAAGTGTCACTGTAAGGTGTTTGACGCCTATGAGCCTCCAGAACATCTTCAG
>VMKM01001421.1:82500-142185 GCA_008360985.2 Macquaria ambigua
GGAGGATTACGAGAGATGATGTTCACTCAGTGAAGCACGTGTGTGAATGAGGGAGGGAATATTTGTTTGTATGTGAGTGAAAGCGAGAGATAAAGCCATGGCAAAAGATGGAAAGGGCATCACGTTCACATAACAGAGACAGCATCCCCCACTTATAATTTATTTATTCATTCATTTTTGTTTTTCATTAAGCGAGGATCTGGGTCAGACACAGCAGCACGTGCGTGTGTGTGTGTGTGTGTGTGTGTGTGTGTGTGTGTGTGTAAGAACAAATAAAGATCAGGACAGATGTTTCTGTACAATGAAGACTGAAATCTGCCAGTTTAGACAGACCGATGAGGCTGCTGGCAGACCATTGGACAGATCCAGGATATGAGACAGGCACAGAGACATTCAGAGAAACAGACCTATGTGAGCCAGCTGTTTGTCATCTTCTCACAGCCCCTTGGTTGGAAACCAACAGGTGTTTGTATTTAAATGACAGATGCCGACAATTTGTGGCAACATGTTGTGTTGCAGCGTGATAAGAAAAGCATCAGTTTGCTTCAGGGCTTCAGCCTCCGGGCTGGTTCGTCTGCGTCTGTAACAGATCTGCCGATCGCCTTAAATTAGTCAAAGAAACAGGAGGTGGCCTTGAAACTGGAGAGTCTGTACGTCCAACTTACAACGTGTGTGTGAAAGAGAGACAGAGAGATAGAGACAGCAAATTCATTTTCCGTCAATATTATTGTGTTTAAAATTCATCGTCTGTGCCAACTTTCAAGCAGAAAATATTTGTTGGTTCCAGCTTCTCAAATTTGAAGATTTGCTGCTTTCGTCTTATTTATAGGATACTAAACTGAACATCTTTGGGTTTTGGATTGTTGGCTGGACAAAGGAAGCTATTTAAAGACACCCAATAAATTTTCCCCATTATCTGACATTTTATAAACAAAACAATTAATCAATGAGACGTGAAAACAATCAACAGATTGTTTGTTAATGAAAATACTCATTGCTTGGAGTCTAGGGTGGATTGTTTTATGGGCAAGTGTGTGTGTGTGTGTGTGTGTGCGCGGTGTTTGACACACCTAGCTCGGGCGCCTCCTGTTCAGATGAGCTCCTACAGGCTTGGAGTCTCTTGTGTTGTTGACATCAAAGATCCTCGATTTTCTTTTTTTTTTCTTCTTTTTGCTTAAACAACAAAAAAGTTAAATCACACAAGACATTTTGAGATTAGTAGCCAATTCAAAAGCACAAAGATAATTTAAAATACAGTGAGTTAAAGCTAAGCTAAGTTAGTATGTTCTATGTTTGTCAATTGTACTGAGTTAATTGTGAACTGCCATGATCTGACAGACATAAATATTCTGTGCTTGAGGAGAATCGTCCAATATCCTGCAAGTACCTGTAGAGAGGTTAGTTTTTCTTTTGTTTTTTTTAAGGAAAAGCTTGTCTCTGTCACATAAACGAAAATTCCTGGTGCAATATATCTCTCTTATACAGGAGAGTGGCCCTAGGGAAATATTTGGTCCATTCAAGGGGGAGGCAGGAGAGGGAAAATGACAGGGAGATGGAGCGATGAGGAAAGCAGAGGAGATATGGAAACGATGGAGCAGATGATAAGAAGCTCATTATTCCGTTGCTATATTTAACTCTCCATATCCCCCTCTCTTATTCTCAAGCTTACTGTGGAGACATCCTCTGTGTAGGCCTACATCCTACTGAAATCTATCGCCTGCACGCCTATATGTGTGTGCGTGTGTATGTGCCTCCTCAGTACTTCTGTAGTTGTCATGGCAACATTAGATCGTCTGACATACGAGGGTGTTTTCAGTGGGGTTGATGTATAATGAGCCGTGGTCTTTTGTTTTCAGGAGGAGATGTTCATCAGTTTGACCTTTCCCCTCACCGGAGCGGATAAGCAGTTTGAATGTGCGAGGCTCTCTCTCTCTTTTGCTGCATCGAGTTTTTTCTCATCTCATGGCGGCGAGGTCTGGCTTCATTTGACTTGCCAGCACAAAACTGAAACGCATCACTTGACACTTGTAGTGTTTGAATGTTTACTGACGCTCTGCTACTGTTGACTTTTTCTTTACCCGATGTGGGAGAGAGAAGAGAGAGTCAGTTACATGCACACAATAATCCGATTAAGGCTCCTCAGATTCGATGTGTAAAGAACTGTTACATTTATATTTTCATTTTCACACAGTGGAGTATGGCTTCAACTAATGATTATTTTCATTATCGATTAATCTGTTCTTACAAAAAGTAAGAAAATAGTGAAAAGCGGCCATAACAAGATCTCAGAGCTGAAGATGATGTCGGCAAACAGCTTGTTTTTGTCCTCACAACAGTCCAAAACCCAAAGATACTGAATTAATAATGATATAAAACAAAGAAATGCAGCAAATCCTCACATTTGAGAAGTTTGAGCTGGCAAATATTTTGAAGAATTCCCTAATAAATTACTTAAGATATTACTCTTTAGCACTACAGTGGAGTGTAGTCTGAATAATATCGACCGCATTAAAGCAAAAGTTTGACATTTTGGGAAATATTCACTTTCTAATGAGGAGAAGATTGATACTGTTCTCATATCGGTGTGTCTATGCTGAGGAACATTGCGGACTTTTAAATGGGAACTTACCCACTTTGCAACTATATTGTTGTTACCAGCGTAATATTAGATTGTTTAAATGATGAATACGTACAAGCAGGACTCTCTGAATGAGTTGTAGAGCGAGGGAGAGCATTGGAGAGGTCAAGGCAGGGCTGGACAGACAGACGGTCAGAGAGTGACACCTGCAGAGGGCCGCTAATCCCAAAGTAAAGTAGATTACCGTAGCAGCCCAGAGCCCCCCCCCCCCAGTCTGTCTGGAGGAAATGGAGCTGCCATAAGCTGCGAAGTTGCTGTGGGCTGAGAAACTGCTGGCTGAGCTGCTGTGTTGACCAGAACGCTGCTCGATATCACTCGGCTCTACTCTGAACTCCTCGACTCTTCTTCAACCCGTCTGTCATCTCCTACGTGTCACTTAACCTCTGCTGAGTCCTGCTGCCGCTCAAGGTCTGCCTGTGTGGCTGTTGTCACTCTGGTCTATACTCTTACCCTTTTTTTCATGTCTTTCATTTTGACAAACTAATTTTCTTTGTCTCTCCTTTTTGCTTTTACATTATATCTCTACACACAATATACATACATGCAGTGGACATACTGTACTGGCTGCTCATCACAATTTATCACAAAGTGCAACAATACCACTTTTTATATGCAAATGTCCATTAAAAAGATACAATATAACACATGGGTTTGGTGCAGAATGGGCTTAAGTTTTGATCAAAAAGGAAAATATACTTCAAACAACTCCTGTTAAGCTCACTTTTCTGCGCAAACTGCAGAAGAGATTATCAAAAAAATCAGAATATAGTAAACCTAAAGACTAAACTGAAAACCTGAGATTAAATGGGGATTAAAAATGTGTGGTCACACTTAATTTCTTCATATAGGATCCAAACTTTCTGAATCTTAAAGGGGCCCTGTGGAGGTCTTGACCACTACTAGCGCTATGGAGCAATGTTTGGATGAGTGGCTGGATCTTGTTCGCGCGCACACGTATGCACGTGCCGCTGATGAGGCACCAAGAAACAAAGCAACACGCCATGAAAACATGCAAACACGCATGTAAACAATAGAAGTTTCAAAATATTCCAAAAATCAGCTTTGCAAATGTTCAAGGCCTCAAGGATACACACAATGAATAGTTATTTGTTTAATAAAAATGAGTCACTCTAACTTTTGGATTTCCTCTGCTGTAATTCTTTTTAAAAAATCAAATCACTTTTTAAATTTCAAACCTCAAACAGCTTTCACAGTTTGTCATTTGTTTGTTGAATGTCCGAATTACATTTTTGGTTTCTGTTTATTTGAGTACCGCATGGCCTTGAATTATAGTTCCAATTGATGTTTTGTTATGACATGGTTACACTTCTGTTTTGCCGAGTTACACATAAACGCACAGAAATGTTGACTTGGCGAGCGAGACAGATGAAAACAACACACACGCCAAATTTGGGGGAAAAAAAAGACCTCTCTGTGGACGTTGGCAGCGTCGTCGTCACGCAGTATGACAACACAACAGAGTGCATGTCACCCTGTGTGACAAGGCTAATATCACATTTTGTAAATGGGTCTCTTTGCACAGCATGGCATGCGGTAAATGGAAAATATGAATCTCTGGGTTGATGGGAACTTGAAGTGCAGCTGTAGCAGACAGATTTTATGACCTACTGTGACAGTTTCTGAATGCCCAACACCACAAAGATGAAGGAATTGCTGCCTTTTCGAAACGAACCGTGTGTTGTGTAAATTATAACTGATATTTATATGTAAATTTGCAGAGCGCGGTCCTGATCACTCAGTATCTGTGTGTCTGGTTTATTGATGACAGGCAACCCTGTAGTCTACACATTTGTCTGACCTTTCACCTTTGACCCGGGCCTGGACAGACACATACAGGAGAAAGACAAGTCCATGTAGACTGAACACTGCATGGGTAAGGTGCACTGTGAGTGTGAATAGGGTTTCTGCTGGATTTCAGTCCTAAACATCATTTCAAAAAGTTCAAAGAATAGCTGGGCACTTTCTGAACCCATCAGCAGTTGTGGCAGTAGTACTCAGATTGATGAATGAATGAATGAATGAATAAATTAATTATGATCCTAGTGGCCGAGTGTTGATTTTACACTTGCACACATTAACTCGGGTTTTGCTGTACAGAAATGTTTTTCCCATAACTGTGGTAACATTTTGTTCGATGACAAGAGATAAAAGTAAATCTAGACCTTTTACGCCTACTTGCCTTACCCTTTGCCTGCCTGTCCAGCAGCTTGTGTGTGTGTGTGTGTGTGTGTGTGTGTGTGTGTGTGTGTGTGTGTGTGTGTGTGTGTGTGTGTGTGTGTGTGTGTGTGTGTGTGTGCGCGCGCGTGCGTGTGTGTGTGTGTGCGCGTGTGTGGGTAGATATAATGTCTTCACCGATTAACCCCGTCTCTGTCTCTGTTTTTCTATCTGATCGTCTGTCTGCCTGACTCTGACCTGGTTTCTTGTTTTGAACGCCTGACTCAGATTTTGAAACCACAGTTGGTTCAGTAGAAAAAATACTGGTGCAAATATTTTACACAAGATTTCACAATCTAGCCATATCCACGTGCAAAGTGTTACAGTATACGTGTGGGCTTTAAGCACACACCTGATGTATGAGGTGCAGACATGAAGACTAGCAGATGTGTTTTCACTCGACCGGTGTGAGGAGGCGATGCAGGACGTGTGTCAGTGTGGTTTGTGAGATCCCATTTCCTGTGGCATCTTCAGAGATGTCGGACCTTGAAGTGAAATGAAAGATTAGCTGATTTCACACAGTACGACATGTTCATACATAAATCATGTTGACAATCAAAAGTAGTCTAGAATGCCATGAGCCATAAAAAACCCCCAACAAGTAAGAAGTCTGTAAAACAGCATATCTAGGAGAGGCGGCAGTGTGCTAGAAGCTATTTTATGTTGTGGACACATTGTTTTTTTTCCCCTCCCTGTGGTATAAGATGCTGTATATTGCAATATGGCAGTAATGTTCTTATTGTTGCAGCCTGCAGCTAAATTTACAATGCAGCTTTTAGGTGACACTTATGACTTCTGGCCTTGCAGGTTGGCCAGTAAAAGAGATTTACCAATACTACTTTACTACTACTGATACAGACACTGAGTCCTTAACTTTTCTGCTGTTAGTGACTTTACAGCATGGGATCCATTTATCTTGCTGAACAGCACCATCGTTCTCATTAACGGGGGAGCTAGTGTGTTTTAGCACGGCTTTAACCCCAAACCCAAATGCCAGCGTCAGTGCTGATGTGTCTGTAGCTGTAATGTAATGAGCGCTTTAGACTGATGATCTTAAATCTGTTGAGATTCTCTGCACATGTTGTCCAGGCCCCTTTAATTGAAGGATTTGGCCTTTATACGACATTTAATTGACAAATGATACAGCGATGTAATGAGTCTGCAATCAGAGGTTGAATTTGTGTACTTTTCTCGCTCTCTGTGGGAGGGAGACAGCCACCTATCACAAGCCGATCTGTGTGTGTGTGTGTGAGAGAGAGAGAGAGGAGAGAGAGTGTGGGGGTGTGTGTGTTAATGATTTAGGGTCTCTGTGGGACACTGAGAGGAGGGCTTGGCACGTGGCAATGAAGGGTCAGCAGTGACAGACGCAGACCAGCAGATGTTGGAGAAAAGGGAGGAGGAGGGGCGGAGAAGGGAGTGGAGACATGAGGAAGAGGAATGGCAGTGGAAAAAAATTGTGGGAGGAGAGGAGTGGCATGGGAGGTGCTGGATTGATGGATGGATGAGCAGAGATAGAGGAGATGTGGAGCACAGAGAGAGGGAGGAGAGGGGAGGAAGGTGAGAAAGAGGCCAGTGGGCAGCTATAAAAGTAAAATAAATTTGAAACATCAGTTGTACACAGACTTACAGTGTTGAAAAGGGATATTTTTGACAATGCTCCTCCAGTGTAAACAGGAAACACAGACATATAATTGTCATGTGATCGCAGGCCTCTTATTGTCATGTGAGGTATTTTTGAGAACTTTGACTTGCTGACACGCTCCATTCTTCAGACTAAACAGACAAAACAACCCTTCAAAAATTGTGAAATACAGTTTGGTGGAAATTTGCTAAATCGGCTGGCTTAGGTGGGTTGCAAAAGCAGAATGAGAGTGTGAGCTGCAAACTTTAATAAAACACTCTGACCAGTACTAGTGCAGACGGAACAGGTTGCACATCTAAAGGTTTTCAGATGTGTCTGCATTGGTGAAGACATGGCCTTTATGAAGAGAGAGCTGTATATTGTACAGAGAGCGAAGGATAGACATGATACCCAGTGACAGTGTAATTGAAGAAAGAGAGAGAGAAAACTGCATGTGTGCTGTACAAAGTGAGACTGTGACTCACTTAGAGAGCTTTCCTATAATGAAACAAGACATGGAAAGGTTGTGTTTTAATGGGGAGAGAGAGACGGAAATGAAAGCAGCAGATCGCTGTCTGTCCCTCCTGCTGCCTCCATTTACCATCATTGATTGTGCAGCCAGGCTGAATTAATGCCTACCTGCTGTACTCAGATGGCCAGCATCTGTATCGATGTGTGTGTAACGGGGAAAGGAGTGGACTGCCTGTGTTTCAATGAGCCTTTCTTTTGTGTCCACACAGTATGACAGCTGAATGTTGGTGTTCTCGTCTTCTTATGAATGTGCTCAGATGAGGACAACCCTGTGATATGGGGACATTTTACCAGGCATTGCTCCTCTAAGGGGCTTTCATAGAGTGAGGACTGGGGTTTAGTGTAAAGATTAGGGTTTTATAAGGGCTAAATTAAGGTTAGTTCAAGGTTAAGATGGGTTTAGGGTTAGGATTGAAAGTAGGATTAGGTATCAAGTTAGCATAAATTTTATGAAAATAACGAAATGTCTAGATGCTACCGTCAATTGATACCATAGAGTAGTTTTTTAAACATACTCAGTTGATGAAAGCTCGAAGATTTCCTGATCTAAATGGAAAAGTTATGCTTTTTATGTTTCCTGCATTAGCAGCAGCGATTTGTTTGTAGAAATAGTAAAAGACCTCGGTAGTAAGTGTGAATGGGTACAGTCACCAAGGATAAACAGAAGTTGGTGCTACATCAGCAGCAGATTAAAAAAAAAAGGAGACACAGGTCAATCACTCAGGGTGTGCTAAAAAGGAAAGTGGCCAAGCCAAAACTAGAGGGAACACCGGAGCCTCAACTCAAAGATGAAAAGGTGTGATGAAGAGTGTTGCAGAGATGTAAAATCTACATTGGGTGTAGGTTTTTTCTTGCACTGGAAACTTTCCCGGAAACCTTCCCTTGGTGCAAAAAACACCAAAGCAATGATTGATACCACTCTCACGTCTGTACGCTGAATATGAAGCTACAGCCAGGTGACGGTTAGCTTAGCTTAGCATAAAGACTGGAAACGGGGGAACAGCTAGCCTGGCTCTGTCCAAAGGTAATAAAACCCGCCTGCCAGCAACTTTAAAGCTCTCTAATTAACATGTTATATCTCTTTTGTTTAATCAATGCAAAAACCAAAGCGTAAAAAGGACGTAGTTGTTTTACGAGGGGTGATGTGAGGGACTATTCCTTGGCCGGGTGCAGTGGCTTCCTGGAGTCTCCGATGTGCCTCGCAACCTCACGGTGACCACAAGACTCCAAGAAATCATTGCGCCCTGCCAATGAATAGTCCAGCACATAACCACCGTGAAAACACAAATGGGGTCGACCTTCTCATCTGATCACAAGTGAATAAGCATATTTCCCGAATATATCAAACTATTCCTTTTGAATTTGAAGTAAAAGCAGTTTTAGGTCAGGGTCGATAATTGGGGTCCTCACAAGTAGAGGAATATAAATGTTTGAGTGTATTTGGGTCCACGTGTGAAAACAACAGCTGATCATTTGAGCACAAAATCAGCCAATGTGTCCTTCATCATCACCTCTTTCGCTATTACCTCGTCCAAACTGGCTGTGCTCCTGTCGCTCTGTCTCTCGGCCATCTGTACACAGTAATTCTACCATCTACTGTTTCTTTTTTTTTTTTCCTCTAACTGTCCTCACCCTTCACCCCGAGGCTGCACGTTTCAGACCCCTGTTCCTCCCATTTCCTTTCTTCTGTGCTCCTGTTCTCCCCTTCCATCCATCCGTACGTCCATCTATCTACCCCCCCTCTCTGTCGATCCTTCTCCCCTGGGCCGTGTGGACAGTTGGATGGCTTTGTGTTTGACACGTGTGTTGGCAGGAGGCATTGCACACACACACACACACACACACACACACACACACACACATGCACACGTACACTCCCACAAATGCACATGCACACACACTTCCATTTTCTATTGTCAGTAAGCTGCTCAGCTGTGAGGCCCCTAGCCCTAATTCTGCATGTGTGGGGTGAGGACAGGGCCCCCATTGTCCTGCAGATTAACTCTCTCTCTCGCTCACACACACACACACACACACACACACACACACACACACACACACTCTCCCCAGACCTCATGGGGTCCCTTAAGTGTGAATGTGCCTTGAGGCAGAAAATCAGGGGGCAATTTACGGCAGGGTCCTGCAGAGAAGATGGGGGATGTACCGCAGGCTCAATCCTCCGTTTGAAGCTTTAATGTCTAACTGTATCTTTGGTTTCTTATTCAGGATGATAGAAGTGAGTCTGACTCCCTTTAGTAGACAGTACAGTAACTTTAAGATGTACCGGAATTTGTTTCAGTGGATTTATGCAGGAGTGTACTGACATCACACTCGCATATTAATATACATGGACACTGACACTCACACTGACAAAATGAGGCAGAAAACATAAAAAAACGTAAACTAGACACATTTTCGGCATGTTTACTTTATCAGGGAACGTGCCCTCAAAGGAATTTACATACAGTTATTGCTGTGATGCAGGACCACACAATCAATTTTGGCCATCACTGGTTTGAAGCAAAGCCTCCCAAAACTAAAACCCGGAAAAGCCTCTAATCCAAGAGAATTAGGGGGCTGAGTTTGAGGGTTTGTATTTTACATGTAAATTAAACTGTAAATTAGCAGCAGTAAAATAATGAGCTGAGCATCGCCAGGTCCTGTCTCTTGGTGATATTACAAATCCAGACTTCCACAATCCTCTTCTAGGACTGGGAAGGAACAACACTCAATTGATCTTTGTGGAAGAATTGATGGATTTCGGCATAAAACAGGATTACGAAATAGAAGTGATAGGATTACAGCAATTAAACTAGTGTATACATAAACAACCAAGAATTTTAACTTACTTCATGCGTACACAACTGCCTAAAAATCCAAATAAATCATCACTTTTTAAGTAAATCTTTATTTTACAGGGAAAATCATCAGCAAAATATTTCCTCAAAACATAAAACCTGAACTCAGCCTCACAGCAGCATGACTCTCGTAGAAATGGAACCTCAGATTCTTTGCCAGATTTCTAACCTCACTTCAAAGCCACCTCCTCCCTACCTGTGTGTTAAGCCTACAGTGACTGCTTACATTCAAAACCATTGACCTACATCGGCTGGTGTCTAGAATAACGGCGAGTCAGTTAGGAGGTTGAGGTTGGTGTGTACACATATATGAACTCTGTGTGTGTGTGTGTGTTGGGGGGTGGTGGTGGTGGTGGTGGTGGTGGTGGGGGGGGGGCTAAGGTAATGTGTCTAACCCATACGTCTGCTTCAGGTGATCTATAGCCGCCAGTGTGTGTTTGTACAGATCTGCACATTTCCTCTTTTCCAACTCTCAGTCTGAATGAGGCCAGTTGACTGGCTTTGACGTGTACATAGTATGTGTGTTTGCGGACACCTATGTTTCAGACTTTTTTACATGCCTATACTTTTTTAGCATCTTAAAGATTTCCTAAGTGTAGTCCAGTACCACAGACTGTACAAAGAAATTTGCGTTGTGTTGTTTTAAAACCAAAGTGTAAAAACGAGAACTTAACAGTATTTCTTGGATCTGAGCAGTTGCCAGGCAACCTGCAGAGACTCCAAGAATTTACTGGTCCTGGAGAAGAAATAGTCTAGCCCATAAACCCCTATAAAACGGCAAATTGTTGTTTTTCAGTTTGTTTTTTGTACGGATTAAACCTAACTAGCAGCTGGTTAGCTAAAGCTAACCTGGCTGTAGCTTCATATTTAACGGGCAGATATGAGAGTGGTATCAATCTCTTACTCTCGTGTAACTCTCCGCCAGCAAGCGAGTTAGCATATTTCCTAAAATGTGTGTGATGTGCGTTTGTGTATGCGTGTGTGTTGGATGGGCAACGATGTCTAATTAAATACATCCTCTTTGTTAATTGTAGATGTCTGAGAGCAAAAGTCAGACCAAACCATGATTTACCGTCCCATAACTCTCTCTTACTGCATCTAACAATTGAATGCCTCTGCAGACATGCGATGTAATGATATGGTAATGATATAGTGGGAGCGCTGGTGTTGTGGGGAGTTTGGTTCCCCGGTGGTCGCTGCAGCCCTGGGAAAAGGAAGTCCATACAGGAAGTGAGCTGGCTGGGCCTCAGTCCTGCATGACTGCGAACACTGTAGTCTGCCTCACCACTGTTAATGTATGTGTATGTATGGAAAAAGTGTGCACATGCTTGTACGTACACATACACACGAGTACTCCTGCACGAGAGTTGAATGTTTATGCGGGTGTAAGTCCACGGGCATGTTGGTGTGATTTGTTTTTAAATGCCACATGGAGGTGAAAAGTTCTATAGTGACAGAAACAGATGGCTACATGTAAGTACAAAAGTACAAAAATCACTGAAGAGTAACACACTGCCGTATTAAAAGTCATGAATTAAGTATTTGCAGTAAAATGTAGAAACTGCTTTACATTACATACTGTCTGGGTGATGACCTGTTTTGTTCTGCTCTGTAGCTCTCTCCTCTTCCCTGTCATCATATCTGCCCATATCTGCACATTACTGCATAACTTGTGTATGTGTGTATGTGACTCTTTTGGAACGTGCATGTGCTATTCCAAACTCCTGTCTCCACTTCCCCGACTTTGTGAATGACTGATGTAGCTGCGGGAACAACTAAAGGCTGATAAATGAACTTAGTCATCACATCACCTCAGAGCCAAGTTATGCAGTAATGTGCAGATATGGGCAGATATGATGACAGGGAAGAGGAGAGAGCTACAGAGCAGAACAAAACAGGTCATCACCCAGACAGTATGTAATGTAAAGCAGTTTCTACATTTTACTGCAAATACTTAATTCATAGCTTTTAATACGGCAGTGTGTTACTCTTCAGTGATTTTTGTACTTTTGTTTTTCAACTTTAACCTTACATAACCTTGTGGTGAACACGACATGACTGGCATTTTTCACCTCAATGCCTAAAATGTGCACATGCTCCACTCGTGCAGTGTATGTGGCACGTGTGTGTGTGTGTGTGTGTGTGTGTGTGTGTGTGTGTGTGTGTGTGTGTGTGTGTGTATGTGGCACGTGTGTGTGTGTGTGTGTGTGTGTGTGAGAGAGCACCTAACACCATGTGTTGGTGTGTGGCTCCAGCAGAGGGGGAGGCGGGGGTTGGTTTGGATGATTGGCTCAGTGTGAGCTCTTTGTTAGAAGGGGGGAGTCGGGAAGGGGAGGGAGGGAGGTGAGCTGGGTGTTTCTCTCAGCTGCCTGCTGGTCTGGTTGCTGTTGGTAACTTTGCTTGATGAGATCAGAGGGGATCGGCTTTCAGCCCTTCATGTCTCTCTCTCCCCTCTCCGCTCTCCCTCACTCTCTCGGAAAGACCGAAGTGGAACTGAAACTGGAGTGCGGCTTAAAGTCTGTTCGGAGCTGTGGTTGTCAGTGGAGAACGTCGTGACACCGCTGCCTTGGAAACACTCTTCAGAGTTGGAGTGCAAGTGTGTTGGGGGAAGGTGGGGTGGGGCGAGGAAGAAGTGATAGCCTCGGGACAGATAAGCTCCAGGGAAGGAAAAGAGGGAGGGAACAAGGGAGGGAGGAGGAGGGAGAGGTGGGCAGCTCTCTGAGGAAAGAGGGAGTCTCTCTTTCTCTCTCAGTCAGGCTTGCCGGCTGCTGGTCTCTTCTTCCTCCTGTCTGCTCGGGTCCTCTGTCTGCCGGTGGCTGGCTGGAGGAGTTTAGCTGTGTTTTGGCTGCCGCCTGGATTTGAACATGGACTCGGTCTGAACAGCTACACGCAGCGAGAAGAGCCACTGGAGATTCACTGTAAGCGGCTTGATCTGTTATGTAGTGTGTCATCGCTGAAATATGTCTCACTGAAAGATATTGTTGCTTTTTCAAGAAAGTGTGTGTGTGTGTATTTGTGGGAGAAATAGAGTAGAGTAGAATAGAGTCACTACAGCTGTATGTGATGCGGTGTGATAATTTATACAGTGATATACAGTGCATGCCTGAGGGTTAAAAGTAGCTGCAAGTATGATCAGTTTTCATTCTGTTTACATTAGACAAGATCAGCCCACACACTGCTGCTGCTGTTAACCTTTTGACAATATACTCAACATTTTATTCTCCTGTGGATGCTACGGTGCACTCAGCCTCTCCTCCCTCCCGCTCTCCCCCTTCTTACTTATCTTCTGTCGCCTTTAATTCTCTTAATGGTCTCGAGGCCCCAGCTGGCCAGCTGGGAAACCCCTGTGTGTGTGTGTGTGTGTGTGCTTTTGTTGGGGAGAGATAGAGAGTTGAGAGTTCCGGGATAAGCTACCCAAGGATTTACCCCACTCACATACAATAATAGGATAGATCCTGCTTTCTATTTTTAAACGCACTGTTTGTCTATATGTTACCTACACCCCTAATCTGGCGGCTTGCTCTGCACTGCCTGCAGTAGCTTTTCTCACAGTGGTGTGTTTAGTCTATGGATTGGGGTGGGAGGGTGTGTATGTGTGGTCCATCCTGGGATAGAGAGATAGCAGCTCTCCTTTCTGACTTTATCCTTTTGTTTTGTCAGCTGCTGACCCCTGTTTCTCTCTCTCTCTCTCCATCTCTTCCATTGTTTGTGTTCTCTTTATTTCTGTCAAATCCATACAGCCTTCCTCCACCGCAGCCTCTGCCTGCTTTTTATAGCAAGTCCCTCAATTTAAATAATCTTCGTTTTCTGTCTTCCTCTGGTTGCAGTTTGAGAGCGGTGTGGATGTTTCTCTGTATCACACTGTTTGTGTGTGTGTGCGTGCTTGTGTCGATGTACTTTTCCCTGTCAAATGTCCTGCCACAGCACCCTGCAATTATTTCCATTATCTGTCGATTATCATTTGTCTAATCGATGAATTGCTTAGTCTATAAAATGTCAGAAAATTGTGAAAAATGCTCTGACACCTTCAGATTGCTTGTTTTGTTTGACCACCAGTCCAAAACACACGTGTGTGTATATATATATATATGTGTGTGTGTGTGTGTGTGTGTGTGTGTGTGTGTGTGTGTGTGTATAAAAAATGTACAATATAAAACATAGAAAAGCAGCAAATCTTCACATTTGACAGCTGGAAACTGTCCAATGTTTGGTAGCAGCGTGGCTCTAGAGATTGAATACTCGGTCTGTCTAATGCTTTGGTTTAAAACCAAATACCTGGAAAACTAATGACATTCTTGTACTTTGTGTTTATTGCTAATGGTATGACACATAACACACTAAACTAAGATGGTTAACATGGTAACATTACCTGCTAAACATCCGCAGGTTAGCATTGTCACTGTGGGTATGTTAGCATGCTGACGTTAGCATTTAGCTCAAAGCACTGCTGTGCCTAAGTACAGCCTCACAGAGCAACTAGCTGCTAGCATGTCTGTAGGCTCTTAGTCTTGTTGCTTAATAAATAACTTAAACAATTAATTGCTTATTAGAATTGTTGTTGATTAATTTTCTGCCGGTTTAGTAATTAATAAAGTGACTTATCATTTCAGCTCTACAAAGAACTCTTAGCTCCTTAATCTCCCTCTCTTAAGTATTTAAAACCATCAAGTGAAACTAGTGAAAATGAGTGGCCCAAATGCTGTTTTAGACGTCATTCCGTCATGACAGCATTTAAAAAAAAAAAAAATTAATGGGTTGTGTTTGACTTGTATGTGACACGTTTCATCACACTCTTGTGCAAGTGCTTTGGATGTTAAATGAGTGAGGCAGCAGCAGTGCGTCATATTCAGGCAGATTTTGATTCAGTTTCATTACTGCTGGGGTTGTGAATCTGCCACCTGAATCTACTGTTACCCGGGAGAGCTTTATGGATGGCATCGCCAAGGCCCTGTGTGTGTGTGTGTGTGTGTATCCATAAGTGTGTGAGAGAGAGATGAATAGGTTTTGCGTAGGTGTCTGTAAAGGAGTGCTCAATCACTGTAGCACTAATGGTCTTCCCTTAGGGCACCATGGATTTTAAGGTGTCACAGCAGGCATGGGAGAAATATATATGAACTCAGGAGCAGACAGTGTGTGTGCGTATGTGTGTGTTCATTCATCGTCTCTATTTCAATCCGTCTGAATGCACTGCATTTTATTTTTTAGGCAACTATTTAGTTTCAATTTCTAGTTCACCAATGATGCTCAAGTCTCACCAAATTCTGTATTTAAGAAAAAGAGCGAGGGAGTTTTAGGAGGGAATTTTTTATTTCACGAGAAGAGCAGATTAATGTGAGCAGAGGAGGAAGATGTGGGAGAGAGAACGTGATTCATTAGGGAGGCGATGACTGGAGTTACTTCGTAAAAGAGTTCAGACTGTGATGGAAGAAAGAAAGTCAGAGTGTCTTGCTTTTCTGACTGGAGTGGGAATACATAAAACTGATGCATCAGGGAAATTTCACTAAAGGCAACCATTAACGCGTGGATAGAGGTCATTTCTTCCACAATACATGCATAGTCAATTTCATCTTTGTGTGACCGGTGTTTGTGCCTGTCTGTGAGCGTGTGTGCTCTTATGCAGGTGGGTGTGAATTTGCTTGTGTTTGGCATTTTGCAGACCGTGCAATGCTGCATGCTGAGCTCGCATTGATTGCCCCATGGTAGACGCTGGGGCATTTGGTGGCAGGCCTGAGATAATTTGTACCAATTGATAAGGTGTCAGCTCTGCCGTAGTCTCCATGGATTTAGTGGTACAGTACAGGCAGAGAGATGGAGAGAAAGAGAGACAAATGGATAGGGGAATAGGGGGGAAAGTAGAGAAAAAATGGAGTAAAAGGGCGGGAAAGAATAGAAAGTTGATGGAAAAAGTGTGAGGAAACACTACAAAGATAAAAACCTACAAAGAGAGACAGTGATAAAATAGTAGTGATATCTCCTTCTACAACTGCCTAATAAGTCCTGAGATGTCTATATGAGTGCACCACTTCTTCTCATCCGCTGCAAGATAAGTTTCAAGTCCCAGTCTGGAGTCTGTATTTTGACATCCTGTTAGAAGCCAGACGGTACAGTTTACGTCTAGCTCTGGCATCTTCAGCTACCCAGGGATTCCCTCAGTAGGAATGAATGTCAGCAATGTAGAGAGGGTGGTCGTTTGTTTAATCTAGTGGGTACAGCTGTTGCTATGAAGAGATATAATATAAATGTGTGTGTGTGTGTGTGTGTGTGTGTGTCTGTTTTCTCTGTGTGTGTTTTCATGAGCTCTGTTTTTATACGCCGTGGTGCCCAAATGTCCCCCCAGGAGTGGAAAGTGGAAGAAGTGACCACGTTGTGATTCATTTTTTCAGACGTCATAGGAATGAGGCAAAGTCGCTGTAATTTAGCATGACAGTTAAGGTTCAAATAAGGTTGGGAGTGGTTTCAAATCAGTTATGTAACAGTGGTAAAAAGCGATATCGTCTTAAGTTTAGGCCGTGAATAAAAGTCTTTGAGTAAAAAGGCAAAACAAGGACACAGTTTATGAGCTGAACTACAATACATCAGTTATAATGAGACACATGAAATTAGTTTGGCCTTTGCCTGTTCTTAAAAACTTGAAAATGTTTCCTTGGTATTAGGGCTCTGCTGCTCTCTGTGATGAATTTCGGGCTTGACCAACATATCAGTGAGTGAGCCATTTTTCAAATTAACACACCACCCAATTCTGCACTTAAATCAGAATTCCCCATGACTAGAATAATTCGAGGTCACCGACCCTTGAAAGGTGAGTCAGGAAGTTCATTTAGTACACCACCGACACATTTTAATGCAGACTCATAGCTGTTGCCTCCGTAAAAAGACAGGCACCTCAATATTTCAGGAGGAAGCTGCTGAATTTCTCATGTGATAACTGAAACAGAAACGGACGCATGAAATGTTTTTGCAGTTCATTAAATGTTTCATTGCATGGACTGTCTTTCCAAATGAATGTCCCCGGTGTCTCCATGATCTAGGGGGAAAGTCATGTGTATTAACTTTGGCTGAAATGGAGTTCAGCTTTGGAGAATGAACATCTCTTAAAGGAATAGGTTGACATTTTGGGAAATAAGCTCAGTTGCTATTCTTGTCGAGAAATTGATGAAAAGGTCAATACAATCTTCAGACAGTGCCGGGCTAGCTGTTCCCCCTGTTTCCAGTCTTTATGCTAAGCTAAGCTAAGCTAACCGGCTGCTGGCTGGAGCCTTGTATTGAACAGACAGATATGAGAGTGGTATCGATCTTCTTATCTAACTCCCGGCAAGAGAGTGAATAAGCACATTTTTCAACCTGTTCCTTTAAGAGATCTTTAAAATGTTCATTAACATTTGACTGCATGTGACTCGCCAAACCAAGTCCACTGTTTCCATGCACGGTATTAGTGGTGCAAGACAACAGCTGTTTCTGCTGCTGTTACAGTGTCTGCAGGTGGCTGGGATGATAACCTGTGGACCAGCTGATCTAGGATGAAGGACACCCACACACACGAGCACGCTCTCGGGCCAGACATTGATGCATGAACACAGAAGCAGGAAGGCTGAATGACTGTCTAGCTATTAATCCTGTGTGGCCTCGTGGGTCACTGGTTGTCAGACACAAACAAGCAGTCACACACGTACAGTAAATACTGCTGTATTCAATATTACTTGGGAAAACTTCAACTTGTCTTAGTCATGAGTTCATATTTAAACAGAGTGCTTTGGATCCTCTGGAGAGCTTGACATGAGTTGTGGAAAAGCTCACAGACATTTCTGGTCTGTTCTCCGAGGGTGGTGCAGTGTGAGTGAGAGGTTCCTCAGCAGTGTCCTATTCTGTGTGTGTGTGTGTGTGTGTGTGTGTGTGTGTGTGTGTGTGTGTGACTTCAAAGCCTGTCTGCCCAGTCAGAGCTTGTTGGGCAGTTTTAAATGAAAACAGTCTGAGGCGCGCACACACACACACACACACACACACACACACACACACACACACACACACACACACACACACACACACACACACACCGCCCTCACATGCTTTTTAGTGACTGGAGCTTGTTAGTAGTACAGCAGGAGAAGCCAGATGAAGGCAGCCCACACACTGCTGTCTGTCTGTCCTCTCCCTTCTTATCTCAGCCTTTTCCACTTTTTTGACAAGGTTTTTAGAATACTTTCAATTTTAATGGAACTTGTCGGTTCCTTTTTGTCTCAAATTCACAAACCTCTTTGCTGCACTTCTCTCAATTCAAATGATTTCTTTTTATTTTGCCATTTTCTCTTTTTGCTCCCAGTCTCTCTCCTTATTCTCCCGCTAAGTTCTACCCTAACCTAACATCCATCCCCTGTAGAACCCATTTGTGTTATGTTGCAAAGCAATAACCAAGCTCAAAATCATAGTAGGCCTACAGCCAAAACAATTAGTCAATTAATCAATTAGTTTATTGACAGAACATTAATTGGCACTATTTAGATAATCGAATAATCATTTGTCATTTTCCAAGCAACAATGCTTAATATTTTCTTGTTTCAGCTTCTAAAAGTTGAGGAATTACTGTAATCTCTTTGGATTTTTGACTGTTGGTGGACAAATGAAGTTATTTGAAGACATTGCCCATTTTCTGACATTTTATAGTCCAAACGATTAATCAATTAATCAAAAATTAATAATCAGCAGTTTTATCGATGGATTAAAAAAATAGTTTTTAGTTGCAACCCTAAATCATAGCATCACCTGCATTTTGCATTTGTGTGCGAGTGCGTCTCCTTTGCATATGTCCCCTCCATACCTGTCTAACTCAGCTGAAAGTACAGATGAAGGGAGGGGGGAACGATGGGATGTGGTTGGTCCTAAATGACTTGGCTGCAGAAGAAGAGAGAGATGGAGGGAGATGGAGGAAAAGTAAACAACAGATGGCTGAAGCATGTTGCCGCTATTCGCAGCAGCAGACGCTGTGCCAGCCCACCACCAGCCTCTTGAGAGGTTACTACGCAACGGTGACCGTGACGACACGGGGTCAGAGGTCAAGTGCCTCCTTGATGACAGCCCATAATGCCAGATTGTCATCCACATGCTGTGCCAGACTGGGCCAGCTGAGACACACACACACTGAGAGTGTGTACAGTGTTAAATAGTGTTTTCTTTGGCTGAAGTTTGGCTGTGATGACTCTGGAATCTTCCATGCAGTGTCCACCCTTAACCCACCTGCCAGCCGTGATGACACACACTGAGGCAGCTGTCTGCGTGTGTGTGTGTGTGTCCGAGCACTGAACCCTCTCATGCTGAGGAGTGAACTGAGTGGTGGCACACATTGGCTGCCAGCTGCCATGACCTCATTCACAGCGAGAAAGACAGAAAGAGAGAGAGAGAGTGGGAAAATGCAAGTGACCAAAATGAGACTGAGGTGTGTGTGTGTGTGTGTGTGTGTGTGTGTGTGTGTGTGTGTGTGTGTGTGTGTGTGTGTGTGTGTGTGGAGGGCATAGAAATTTCACACAGATTTACACCATGATGTCACTCTGTGGTGTGGTGGCTGACTGGTTTGGTGGGGATATTTGTGCTTGTGTCATCAGTCTTTGGTTAAAAATAAAAACATTGTACGTACATATTTTTATATTAACTTTACATTTTAGAGAAATACGAACAGTGGCCTTTGTGAAATTGTGTATATTTTCAGCTCACTGTTTGGATTTTCAGTCCATGTTGGTTCATGTACAGATTGAGAGATACACCAACAGAGCATTAACCAGGATTTCACATAATAATACTGTATTGTCGACAGTAGAACACAATTTAAGCTTCTGTATCTATCTTTTATACGTCAGCTTTTTTTTATCTATCTGTACACAGTGCAGCGTTGACACCTAAATAAGCTGTGCATCACTCCTATCGAGGTGTGAGACACTCTTACCAGAATAAGCGTCAGTTCAGCGTTCACATACACATAAATTGGTGCTTTGCGGCTTGTGGCTGGTGAGGTAAAGACAAGCAGCAGATAGATGAGACACACAGGGAGTTGCGTCACCCACTTCCCTGTCTGCCAGAGGTGTGACTGACTCTTTTCCTGTGAACAGGAAGCATCAGCTCTGATTCCTAGAAGAGATCACTACGTCAGTCCAACCACACAGAGCTGTCTCTGTGTCTGTGCGAGATCATCTTTGTAGTGGCTTTATATGCTAAAAGATGGTGTTCAAGAGTAATGATCGTTCACTAAAATAACAATAAATATTAGATTAGATGAACAAATTCAATAAAACTATTTTTTCTACTTATAAAACTAAGAAAAATCTAGGTAAAATGTTTATATTTATGTCATTTTCCTTACGCATGTGTAAACTAGAGAAGAAAGATAAAAATAACAATAGAATATCAAAAGAAACAATAGATCTTTTTTTAAATTAACAGTCATTTGAAAATCAGCATAAATTGAACATGAACATACATTTTGAAACAGTTTTATGATGTGTTGTTTTTAACAGTGTCACCTATACCCCAAATAAACCAAAATTCAGAAGTGAATTTGACTGAAACTGAATAAAAACTAAACTAAAACTGTCCCGCCCACACTGGAAACTAACACATTACACAGAAAATGACATAAAAATGGAAATTACATTCTAAAAATGAAACCGCAATATCGACCGTGGTTATTGCTCACTGGGATTTGGGTTTTCTATCATGACAGAAGACAAACTGCTACTGTTACTTGTGTATCACATACTGATCTATCTATCTATTAATCTATAGTGTGTGAGGGTAAGCATAAGTCAATCTGACTTTTTCAACTTTGTTTCCACTAAAGAATGGAGGTAAATTATTAGCTGGTGTTTTTGTTTTCCTCCTGTTGTGTTCATATTTTTGCAATACTCATTAAAATTACATTACCTAAATGAGAGCGTGCTGGTTTCAAATCTGGGCAACGTTGTTGCCCAACTGGGGAGTGTTTGCAGGGCTGCATGCAGGTATTGGTATTGGCGGATGACTTTTGTTGGGAGGGTGCAGGATGAGTAAGAGGAAATGCGTGTGTGTATTTGTGCCAGTGTGTGTATATACTTGTTCATCCTGTTCATTGTTTATTCCTATCAAAACAAAGCCACACAGAATCTGTGAAACAATGAGTTTTGCCAGCACTTGCCACCAGCGTAATTCTCTTTCAGTTACTCTTTTTTTCCTTCTCTTTCAATCATCATCACTCTTTGTATCTCTTGTTCTTTTTCCAGCTCATTCCTTAGACTGTGCTGAAAACTATTAGTGATTAACAGTTAGAGGGGTTAATATCTATTTTTTAAATCTTTTTTTTTCTCTTGTCCTTCTCTCCTCAGGAGTGGCAGCAGCTCTGTCTTTCTGAAGACATTTGTGGCATGAAACCAGATCGCCTACATCTTTCATCCATCGCCTCCTCCTTCATCTCCCTCCACCACTCTCCAGTTAGGAACTCTCACCTCAGCTCCACCGCATTGATGAGGTAACGTCAAGCTCTACGCAGCGCAGCACCCACCTGCACCAACACCATCCTCCTTCCTCCCCCTCCTTCTGTCAACCCTTCCATCGCAGCCATGGGACAGAAGATCTCTGGCGGCATTAAATCGGTAGATGGTCGCGGGGAAAGCGGTGGCTCCCCGTCCTACCGGCCCTCGGCTCACCGCCGGCAGCACCGAGAACTGAGGGACCCAGATTTCTCCAAACCTCCAAGGCTGGATCTCCTACTGGACATGCCTTGTGCTGGACTGGAGACCCAGCACCGCCACGCGTGGAATGCTGACGACCGCTCGCTCAACATCTTCATCAAAGACGATGATAAACTGACATTTCACCGCCACCCAGTCGCTCAGAGCACGGACTGCATCCGGGGGCGGGTCGGATACACACGGGGTCTCCATGTGTGGAAGATCCACTGGCCCTCCCGGCAGCGTGGCACCCACGCTGTGGTTGGGGTGGCAACCTCAGAAGCTCCTTTACATTCTGTCGGGTACACGGCGTTGGTGGGGTCGGACTGTGAATCCTGGGGCTGGGATCTGGGACGCAACAGGCTCTACCATGACAGTAAGAACAGGGCCCACAGCTCGCTGCCCTCTTACCCTTGTTTCCTGGAGCCGGAGGAGCCGTTCACCCTGCCGGACTCTCTGCTAGTGATTCTGGACATGGACGAAGGGACGCTGAGCTTCATGGTGGATGGACAGTATCTGGGAGTTGCATTTAGAGGACTGAAAGGCAAGAAGCTGTATCCCATCGTCAGCGCCGTGTGGGGACATTGTGAGATATCCATGAAGTACATCAATGGCTTGGATCGTAAGTACCAACAACACATTATGGGCATGGTTGAGTACTGAAGGAGAGTATTCAATGCTGATGTTTCATGATATTTGTGTATACAAGAGTCTTAAAATTGATGGCGAGGAAAAGCTAAGATTTTCTTTTATTAACCCAAAAAATGAATGTATCTGCTGAATGATCTTCTTAACAAATCAGAGCCATAGTTAGATGGCTGTTAACACAAGGATAGGAGAACATCGGTGGAAGCCCAATCGGATTGCGACATGTTCACTTTGTTATGTAATTCTGTAAATTCAGAGATTGTACATTTGACACACTTTCATTGGCAGCAAACGGGGTGAAAGTTAGTTTGGCAACAGTAGCAATACAGAAAATCCACATATTCTGCAATATTCGAGGGCAGCACCAGTTGAGGCGGTAGTTTAATTGCTCATCATGTGTCATCATCTTATAGTGTGTGCTCATTTTTTCTTTGAGAAATCTTCTCTATGGCGTTGCTTTATTTCAAGGTCGACAGCAAAGATGTAAAAAGAAAAGTTATTTGTCATTATGAATTTGGGTTCTCTGTGTAGTTCATTATTAAAAGGCAGACATAGGAATTTGTTTTCCACTGAACATGCAAGTATTGATGATTGACGTTTGCAGACATGTTGTTGACCCTTAGGAAAGGATAAGATGATAGTTACCTTATGGCTGTTTTCACATTAAGTACATCATAATACTTTTAAGAGCTACAGGAACTGACCTCCTGGATGTGAAGTTCATTTTCTCTTGTCCCTGTTGGAGCTTCTCTCAGACTAATTTCTCCAGATATTACTGAGCAGTTATTGGGCTAGGTACCTGAGGAAGCACTAACAGATAATTTCCTCATATGTAGTCTTACAAATGGTACCTGCAGGTATCAACACCATATTTATTTTGGCTGTTTCAGTGATAGTTTTTTGGGTCACTATCATGGCTAGAAGAGTTTGTTCTGCACTAAATAGTTCCTGATTATAGCAACATCACGTCTAGCTGAAGAAATGTATCATTTCTGTGTCTGTGAAACTGCTGTGGTTTTCAGTGGTATGAGAGGGAGATGAGTTCAGAAAGAGCAGTTTGGATGTTATACTGCCTGCTTTGAATATGGTATGTTTTGTCCCAGGAGACGCTGCATTCTGCTCGACTCCCACTGTCTGTCTACATGTGTGTGTTATGAGAGAGGAGACAGGCTTTTCCTCCCATCACAGTCTAAACACTGACTCTTTAAACAGCTTGTTAGAAGAGCTCTTAGACACACATCATGGACACACACCTTCCAGGAAGGGAAAGTGTGTTATGAAAACATGCTTATGATCTGGCTCTGGCCGTCTCCCTCCCCCCTGTGTTTGCAGAACACCATGGGTCTTATTTGATATTACAACAGGGTGTGTTTTTGTCCGTTACCCGGCAGAAAGCTGAAAGGAATCCCATCTCTCTCTGCATTTTGTTACGTCTGATTTTTCTTTACCCACATTACCTCAAATTCCTCAAATTTTTCTTAGAAGTTCTCCGCTCTGAACGGTCACCACGACATCAAGAGCCTGTTTTCTACCCATAAAAAGAGGCCACGAGCCTCATCCTGGCTTTAAATTGGATGTTTTGGTTTTAAAACTGCAGCTGGCCAACTAGTATGAATCACAATGAAACACAAAACACTTGGCTGAATTTTAAGACTTGAATTTCTTAACCTCGGGTTTAAGTCCTGCCTGACTGTTTGTATGACGTCTAGTAATCTCCTGCACTCATGGTTTAGTTCAAAGTACACACTTTGGCTGTTGAAAGCACCTCACCTCAGTCATTTTCCATTTATGGAGCCATCTGCTGGATTTCACGGCAAGTCCGTGTGACGGCCCACCTAGGAGAATATAGAGAATATTGAGTCTGTTCAAAGCCCTCGCTTCTACACGCGTATAGACTTCATTCTGTGAAATGAGGTTTGACTGCTGAAAATGTGCACAGCTTAACGTGGCGAGGAAAGTGAAGGTTGAAAGGCTCATCCTGAGAGGTGTAGCTTAAGGAATAGGAAAAGAGGGAGTAGGTGGAGAAAAGGAGGCAAGCAGGGAGGTGTGTGTGCGTGTATGAGAAATGGACAGAGACAGCAAGAAACTTAAAAATACACATTTTGGATCAGACCACAAAACAATGAAAAAGAGTGAAGGTCCAGTCACACCATAAAGTGGCACAGTGAAATTAATCAGCGCAGTCTCAGCAAAATATTTGTTCCTCGTTGGTTGGTGACGTAGTGACTACTCACGGGGCTAAGTGAACTACTGCTGCTGGTGAGCTAACCGTTCTACTTTTGTGGAGCAGTTTATACTCTGACGGAGGACAGTAAAATGAAAGTGGATGGTGAAACACAGCTAATAAGCTACGATAGCTTCCTCTGGATTCTCCAGCTCTGCATTTCCCTAAAAGGTCAGCGCTGTCGAGATGGCTTGCTGTTGGTCAACAGAGCAAATTCGCGGGTCAAAGTTCACCAAACACAAAACTTCTGCGTGAATTTACTTCGCCACCGATTGCAGAATAGATGGATTTCGCCTCAGTATTTTGCTGTTTTAAACACTTGTGTGACGAGGCCTTAAAAACTGTTGTTTCCTGTTTGAAATCAGAGTCTATAAAGGAATTTTATTATGCAACTGTACATTCCAAAACTCAAACAAAATAAATGAAATCATATGTGTGTGGGTGTAGACGAACGAGACAAAGGTTTACTTGAGAGACGGGCCTCAGGTAGGGGAAATCCACTTGGACCACCAAATCTAAAACAATGCTTTTGGTTTCTTATTCCATTCACACATAACCACGTTTGTAACTGAGAGGTCTTTTGGGGTTATTAGGGCTCTAGTCGTTGCTCTGAATCTGGATCAAAGACTGTGATGAGGGGAAGATCTCAACATTTCATTCAGCGGTGAAGTAAATAGCCTCGGGGAGCTCTGTTTTTTTGCAGAGGTGGCAAACAGGGTATGATTACAGTCTGTGTAGCGGCTTCGTTCAATATCAGTTTTGAATTGAATCGCCTTGTCTGCTCCGCAGATGACTCGGATAGTGAGAATGAAGTCATAATTGGTGTCTGCCTGGGAGTGTAAGAGTGTGTTTGAATGGCAAACCAGCAGTACGTGGTCATCTAGACAACAGACATTGCGTTATATAGCTGTCTTTTGCTGCTTTCTTCTCCTGGTAATTGCTCAGTGTGTCATTTGTGAGACATGCGTGTGAATTTAAACCTCAATAAGTGTAACTTGTGTGTGTGTGTGTGTCTGGTCATAAAAAATCCTCTGGGTAGTTCAGTAATGACTTAATCTAACAGGGCTTCCCACGAGAAGCCACTATTGGATTGTTTGTGAATTATTGTTGTGAGGGGAAACAACATGACTGCAGGGTATTAAAAAGAGATTTATAGACGCAGCGCCTCCTTGCCACATACAGTTTGTTTTTCTCATCGCTCCGGCTCAGGCCCCACTGCACCCCCAGCAGTTGATCATCACTTTGCTCCACCTTGGATCGTCGCTCCCATTCCTGCAGCACATAACCGGTGAAACACAGCACCGACAGCACTCCAGGCTTGTGGTAGTTTTGGGAAGATCACACAAAGCAATCAGGGTCAGATGTAGAAGTATGTGTAATAAGCGCTAATGCAAAGAAATGCTGAGCGAGGTTCAAACTGCATTATCCCATAAATGTTGTGTAAATTATTCATCCTTCCAGCGCTCTGACTCCAAAGAATTTCTCCTCCTTCCATCGAGAAGTGAACAGATCCCTGTTGCCAGATAGTGTATGTTTCAATTGTTGCTACATTACTTAAACATGTGTAACTCATTATTTTGCTACCTTGAAGCACACTCTCTGTCTACACGCTTCTGTCTAATGTGTGTGCATCTCTCTCTCTCTCTCTCTCTCTCACTCACTCACTCACTCACTCACTCACTCACTCACACAGCTCTGTATTCTCTCTCGTCCTGTCTCTATAATTGTACCAATTAGCGGTGCTTTGATTCACTACAATAGGAGCTGTCTTAGCTTCAGCCCTGATATGTGCCACTTCCTCTCTTTCTCTTTTTCTTCCTCTCTTTGTGCTCAAGCACATCGCACTAAACTCCAATGCAAAATCTGGCAGTTTAATGTTGCCTTCCTTATCAGCTAATATACAAACCACCCAGAATATAATTTCAGACCTTTTCTGAACCATTAGAGGCTCCTGTTGGGCTCACATAAGACTGTTATCTGGTGAAAACCTTGTAAATCCAATTTGGGAGCTTGGTTTTAACTTCAGTCTTTTTCTTTCCTGGTAGTGAAGCTAATGTCAGTGCGTTATTTTCCCAGTTGCTGAAAAGTTGACATTAAAGGTTCTTTATGCAGCAGCTGTGATATGATTTACCAGCACAAACCAGTTTCAGCCTCCGACAGTTTAGCTGACCAGATGACAGGACCAATCATTACTGTCTCTGAGACTGCGAGGGAAGCAAAGAGAGGAGAAAACAGTGTGGAAAAGGGAAGTTGTGTTGAAAAGAGGGAAAGACAAGTTTTAAAAAAAAGACGAGGGAGACTGTGACAGAATGGAAGAAAGAGAGGCAGAGAGAGTTACAGCAGTGTAAAGAAAAACCAGGATTAGATCTAAAAGTAGTAAGGACCATATTGGAGTTTTATCAGGAGGAGGATGGAGCCAGAATACAAAGGCAGTGAGAGGGAGGGTGTGAACAATAAGGCAGAGAGCTAGCGGAACCGTGCAGCTGTGTGGGAAGATGTGAACGAGGCAGCGTGACACTGACACTCAGCTGATCAGCTTCCTGAGCTGTCTTTAAGACGGAAAATTGTCATGTTTTCAAAGAAGTTTCAAAACTGCATTGCAACACACCCACATCTCTGCACCATCACTTTGTCTGTTTTAACTGCTCTGTGTGAAAAATGACAAACACACCAAAAAGCCGCTGGCCGTCCAACTCTGCTGAAAGAGATGTGGCATTTGCAGCCTGCAGACATAAATACTAACTCTGGGTTTTCATCGGGGGGGAGGGGGGGGATTAATTCATACTTCATAGTTAGAATCACAATCGCAGGCTTATTCAGGCGTCACATTCCAGCAGATCTGTCAACGAGAAGTGACCCACTTTTTTTTTTTTCCCCCCTGTAAGCCTGGGCTGACACTCTGACCTCCCTCCCTCTTCCCTACTGTTTAGTCTGCATCACATGAGCTTACACACTCCAGGTCAGACCTAAACCAGCTGCTGCTGCCGCTGCTGCTGCATGCACCACAACTACAGAAAACTGACTAGTCAGTTTACATGAAGGCCATAGCACCCTGCGGTACGATGCTCTGCTTACATTCAGTATGAAGGCTTGGCCTGCACAGTTATGGTCATTTCATCTTTCCCCTGTAGAGCAGCATGCTGTCCCAACAAGTCACATTACACCTTAAAATGTGTGTAACATTAAAGATATCTGGCTATTCTGTCTAAGAATGTATCGACCAATTGTCCATTTGATCAGGCAATCAATACAGGAATTACTTTGTTTGCCATAGCATACGTTCTTCCTCTTACAGACTTGTCAGTATTAAAGTTTGGTTTAGTTAATGTCTTCATCGTTGGAAAAACAAAAGATCTCTTTGAGTTATCTGAAATTAGTTCTTTCTGGGTTTGTTTGTCTTGCTGGCACAATATAAAATATTAATCTTTTCAATCATTTCTATAGTGATAATTGTAGTTTTTGTTCTAGATGGGAATTTGGAGTTAAAGTGTTGCTTCACCCAAATCACACGAAAACATTTTCTCAGTTGCCCCTTGTGATATTAAGTCATGTAGATAGTTTCAGTTTTATCTCCTGGGGTTTTGAGATATTCATCTCTCAGACTTCTGCCGCCACTGCAATACAATGATGGTGAAAGAAGTCAAATTTGTGCTGGAAAACTCAACAGCAACATGTCCTTCCAAAAACAACTCTGTTACTACTTTCTGCTGAAGAAATGGTCCCAAATAAAACTGTTCACAGGGAGGTCTGTAGATAATCCTGTGTAACTGTGGGGAAATTGTTTCTGGAAAAAACGCTTTGCTGTTGATTGTGTGAAATTCCAGTCACCTTCAATGTCTTCACGTGGCAGCACAAATCGAAACTATCTAAATGTTTAGACGCCACTTACAGGAAGTAAGAAAATGTTTTGATTTGGGTGAACTGATCCTTTAATATCAGATTATTTCCTGGAGGTTGGGTTTACCTCAGCTCTGCTTGGTTCAGTGCACTTAAGTTTCACTCTGTTCCATTACAGGTTTGTTCATCAGGGTTTGAATTATAAATCTTCCTGGTGGACGCAGTGACTCGGCTTTTCAGTGGCGGCCCGGTTGTTAGCAAGCTAGTGCTCCGAGTTTCACATGAACTGCTGGCTGTGTGATATGTGGGTCAGTGGGTTAGCGCTTTAGCTTAACTTAGCTGCTAGCTGCAGGCATAATGGCCTGCATTTCTTATTTTTTTACTGTTACACATGCATGCTCGTCTCTCTTTGGCTGCTTTTTTTCCCTCTTTCTTGTTCGTTTCCCCTGAAGCGTTGGCTCCTGCACATTTAGACAAGCCATCAGCAGCTTCTCGCTAGAGCCCACGCATTGTACAGACACACAAAGAAAAGTATATGCTCCAACACACACTTGTAATGCAGTTAAATTCAGGTTAGATTGATCTTTTAAAATGCAAACTCTGGCCAATTTTCCCCTAAAATTGAGAGAGCAGTTTGTGTTTGCACCTGCACTATAAACTACACAAAACACATTATAGATGCTAATTGTGCAAATTTTTATAGTGGCTAATTTACAGTGCCTACGCAGTTACTTAATAGCTTCTGCTAAACGTCTGAGTGGAAGCTACATCAGCCAATATTCTCCCCACATTCACTGTCCTTGTTGGATGGACGCCTCTGTCTTTGCAACTGTGTT
This sequence comes from Macquaria ambigua, assembly GCA_008360985.2. Lineage (NCBI taxonomy): Eukaryota > Metazoa > Chordata > Actinopteri > Centrarchiformes > Percichthyidae > Macquaria > Macquaria ambigua. The sequence continues at coordinate 111,616 of VMKM01001421.1, forward strand.
CTGTGACCTCGCTCTTCTTGATATAATCCAACAAAAATTTCTATGATTGGCTGTTCTGAAACTGCACTACAAGATTAGGCTCAGATGTGTGTTTGAAAGTGCCGCATGTTTCCCTCTTCATCCTCTGCTTTGAGATCTAAACACCCTCAGCTCCAGCAGGGAACAGTGGTGTCATGTCAGTGCGCTCATAATCAAATATTTAACAGCAGAGATGAATAGAGGAGAGGCAAAGAAAAACATAAAAAATACAACAAGACAAAGAAAGAAAAAGAAATAGGAGTGGGGAAACCGGCGACATGCGAGAGAAGAAAGACAAATAGAGAAACGTGTATAAAACAGACAGCCTAAAAAGTGAAGATAGTGATTTTTATATGCTGTCTAGTGTCAAAGCTTTCAGGAAAGATGCCTACTGACAAAAAGAAGGTATGAATAAAGGCGCAAGAGTGAGTAAAGAGGATAAGAGGCCAAAATGGAGAGAATGTGAAAAGATAAATAAACCAAAATATAAGGACAATGACACAGAGGCAGCAGTGAGATGTGCGAATGATCACAGATCAAAGCGAGGCAGCTACAATGAAGAGTGACAGAGACAGACATCAGAGATGAAGAAGACGAGAGGTGTAACGAGTGAGCAAGGGGCAAATTGAAAGTCATGTCAAGTGACTGGTGTCAGTTCTGTGGAGATCACATGAACTGATAAGTGATGGAGGAATGATGGAGGAGGGCTGCTCAGAGAGGAGGGAGGCAGTGGAGGAACAGGGTGCTAATGAAGGGCTGCAGGGCAAAACTTAGAATGATTAGTGAAGGTAAGAGTGCTACATTATAAATTAGTGTTTTGGACACGTATTCACACACTTACAGAGTGTAAAACCTACAACGATGTACTACTGTAGCATCTTAGTTTTAGCGTGTTAGCATGCTAACATTTGCTGATTAACGCTAAACACAGTACAGCAGAGGCTGATGGGAATGTCATTAGTTTTGCAGGTTACTTGGTCATAAACAAAAGTACCGGACAAATTAAAATTAAGATTTATTACAGTTCGCCTTGATGGGGACATGAATGTGTGTATTCACAGCAATCCATCCAATAGTTGTCGAGACATTTCACAAAACCTTGTTGTGGTTTCTAGATGAAAAGTCAGGGGATCACCAAAGTTATTAGGACTCATCCTCACTGGACCATGAATGTCTGAACCAAATTTCATGGCATTATATCCAATACTTGTTGAAACATTTCAGTCTGGACCAAAGTGGTGGGCCGACCAACCAGCCGACAGACATTGCCATCTCTAGAGCCACGCAACATTAACTACAGGGTCATCTTTAAACAGCTGATGACTTTGCTAAGGCAACCAGCTCTTATTCTTTTAGACCTGCTGTAAAGTGGTGCCCTTGGTACAGTCGATCATGCAACTTTAATTGACCGTCTAAAGCCCTGGGTCGGTTTACAGGTACAACACTGACCTGGATTAGTTCCTGAACTTTAGACCAGTTCAGAGACTGCGATTAAGGCAAGTTCTAGACTAAAAGAGTCTTTTTAAACCAGTTCAACCGCAGCTCAGACCATTTGTATACTTGTAAAACCAGATTAACTCAAGTTTTCTTAGATGGTTTCTAATAATCCTTGATTCCGCCTAGTCGTGGATTAACTATTCCAATTTCTTAAATGAAGATAAGAGTTACTCTGGGACTTCAGAAATCTGCTGTTTATCCTCAGTTATTTGGTGTCTAGACACTACTGTTTTTCCCCATTTTTTCTGTTTTTTCTGCTTCTGTTCTTTTATCTGTTTCTACCCATTGATTAATGGGCTTTTATTGATCCAGTCCAGCTTTCACAAGCACCTTGAGCTCAGAGCCATGTGCACCTGCCCTCAGTAATGAGCACTAACACAGGTGCTTGACATTAATCTTGTTTAATGAATAACATTAAAAAAAAAAAAAATCTGTTTCAAAAAGCCACTTTTTAAACCAGGTTGAGCTATTCTTCACCTGAGTGCATCCTGGAAGCTTTTGTACAACACAAAGACAATACATACAATACACACAAACAGTGTGAGCTGTTACAGCAGCTGCTTTTCAGGCCTGTCTCTCTCAGACAATATGCAAGGTGAGATACGGTGCATTAAACACTTTTAATATATTCCTTTGCAACATCAGAGCTCGTTAGATGGAGTTTTTGTGTGTAGCATGTGTGTTTGTTTCTGCAGGCAAACCTGCTACAGCTCTCCAAGGAGTCCATGTGCAACACCAACATCTACTGTTTGCTTTCTGCCACTCTGCTGCCAGCTAACAACCAGATAGCGGCAGGCATGCTAGCTTAGTTACCAACTGTCAAGTGAATATTTTTACCCCAAATTTTGGATTGTCAAATAAATCATGAAAACTTCAGAAACACACCCACAGGGGAAAAATTGGAAGTATTTCTACATTGCATCATTTTTAGTTGATGTTACTATTTATTGCATCGTTTCCGTTTAGCCTCTTTATCTCAACACATTATAATTCACGTTAACATAATTGTATAAGACCTGAGCCATAGAGAGACTGACAAGGAGGGATGGAGATGGAGGTTAGAGAGGGGTAAACGGACAGAGGGGCAGATAGGCAATGACTGATCAACAACAGGAGGGAATAGTACGAAGCTCAGGGGGAAAAGATGAAGGTGTAAAAATGGACTAAAAGCCCACTGTGGGAGGAGAAGGCTGAGAAAAAGCATGAAATCCTGATTGCTGGTGCTTCTCTGGGAGTGGTCACATACCTCTGGGAGCTGACAGGCTAACATTTCCCTACTGTACCGCCAGTATGTGTGTTAGAAGCCCTGCGATTAGTACTATTAGTGTTGTGTAAAACAGAAATGGCCCTGTGCATTGAGAGAGTCTGAGAGAAGATGAGAGAACGACTGAATTACTGCAGAAAGAAAACCAGAGTGATTTCACACCTGATTATCTCCCCATTTATTCCCATTCTCTGTTAGGACCGATCCATTTCCCTCATCTGTTCCACCCTGTGTGTGTGTGTGTGTGTGTGTGTGTGTGTGTGTGTCATGACAGAAAGAGAAATAATCTATCCAGACATAGGTATTTGGTGGAAAGATATTGCATTTACTGTATTAGGACTTTGCGTCTGTGTTGTTTTTAAGAGCAGGTCAGTCTGTGGGAGATGAATGCAATTAACTTCCAAAAATACACTCTAAACAGCAATAAAACCTTCTGATGGATCCATTTTTCTCCTGCAGTCAGTTATGCACCACAACACCAGCCGCCAGAGATTCAAAGGAATGTATGTGAGCAAGGGAAGCAGAGGAGCTGAAATCAGTTTTGAAAGCTCAGCAGTCGCTTTTTACAAACCCATAAATTCCACGTTTAACGCCGCCACAGACTAGACTATGATTGTGAGCCACGCTTTTTCCCAGACCCAAGTGCCTTCTTTGGATGAGGGCTTTTATAAAGCCAGAAGAGGGAAAAGACTATTACCTTTACCTGTTTGACATTCATTGAAAAAAACATGGCGGCGTGTGATGTTTTTCATCGCGGAATAAAAAACTAAAACCAAAGTGAAAATGATTCTGTTACCAAAGCGTTTAGTGACCACTGATTCAGAACGTCATTGTTTTCATTTATTAAATCCACCACCAACACACACACGCACAGGTCCAGTATTATTAATGGGGTGATCCAATCACTCTTCGTCTCTGTAATGAATGAGAGCAAGATAATCCTCCCCAATCGTCGTCTGCTTCGCTCTTTGTTCAGGAAGCTGTAGGATCGGCCTCTAATCAACACTTTAATTTGGCCTCCTGACATTACCAATTTACTGACAGGCTGGTTTCCTTTGTGCTCTCATGGATTTGGTTCTATTTAAAGGTCTCTCGGCCCTCTCTCTTTCTCTCTATGGCATTCTTCTGCCCGCTGAATGAAACTCGACTGATTTATTCAGCTGTTACATTCACTTCATCTTTTTGTGACTCTGCTGAATTAGATGTGTGTTTTTGTCAATGAACACTGTGTTGTTGCACTTCAGCTGGAAGTTCAGTTAGAGCTACCTGTAGGCACTGAGAGCTCGTAGTCAGTTAACAACACAGTCTCTCTGTTTGAGTTGACCGTTTTTTCTGTTGCGACACAGAAAGGGGAACTAAAGTCTGTCTGTGAACTCGCTCTGAATTGTATCCATCTGTTGCTGTTGAAGACAAGTTGCACCGTTTCCCTGACAACACTTCTTTTACGTTTCCTGTTTGCACATCTTGCGAGGATGATGATGATCATGACTTCATGACTTCAGTCAGGTGAAATTGTTTGCCTTAGCGCTCAGGAATCCTGTCCTTTGCTACAGGGAGCAGAGACGTGATGTAATGGATTTTGTTTATGTTCTTGAGAACCCTTCTTTTAGCCTTTTTAATCGTGGAAAGTTGACAAAGCACACTTGCTCTTTTCCAGCTATTTCCTAATTCACACTCAGTTTCCCACCTTCACACATGGGTAGTCCTCTACTGTTTGCCACTGAGCAGCTCTGCTGGAGCCATTTGGGGTGGAGCGGCTTGCTCGAAGGCATCTTAACACTCTCTTCTTACATGCACACAAGAAACCAGGTTACCCCAAGAAATCAGGTTTTGCGGGTTAATGGATATCGCTTCTACATGTACTGTAACCTGGTCACTGTAAATCCACGTATACATGCAACAAGACACTTTCCTGTCATCCTACCGCACTGTCACAGCAAGTGCTTGTCTTCAGTTTTTGTCATGCACATGTGCACATGTAGAAAGCTGAATAGAAACCCGGTTATGTGTACACAGCCAAGAAACTGGGGTTCGGGAAATCCGTTTTCTCAATCCCTTACCCTGATTACGTAAACCTGTTTACTTAAGTGCATGTAAACACAGTGACAGTTCTCCAAACTGTAAGCCACTGCCTGCCATACACTACACTAATGATTCTCAGGCTGATGTTTTTTTTTATTATTCTCATAAGGTAAGTAAAATATTGGCGTGCATGTCAGGTTTAGGTTTATTTGACCTGTGATGAATCACAGACACCTGCTGTCATAGCCATGCTGATGCTGGAAACCTAATGAAGCCAGGATGTGATGTGCATTGTTCACTTCAATATTTTACTCGTAATATTCAAGTAAATCAAGAAAGGTAAATAAAAGCAAACCATCTGTGACTGTGCAGCTGGAACAACATTTTCTTCTGGCATTGTTTTTTCTGTGGTTGAAAGCTCAGAGAAGATGCATTGTGCGCACAGTGAGAACTCTTTACTAATGTCTACAATTAGTGTCTGTATTGCTCTGAATATTCTAAACTAACTGTTTTGTGCATCGTAACCTTGGAGACCAGCAGCCCACAGTGGCTGTGCAGGGCTGAATCTGGCCTCTGTCACATTTTTTCTTAAGGAGCACAAACTGTTCTGGCCTTTTGCTCTCCTTCAGAACAAAACAGCAAATGAAGAGTTTCTTTTGAAAAACTCACAGACCCACAAATTCTTTTGTTTGTTTTTTCAGTTCTTTCACTATGTGAATGTGAAATATTGAGAAATTGTGTTTGAAGGTCAAAGCTTTTTGACACGTCTCCTCAACCCACATATATTGTAAAGTCATGGCCTAAAGGTCATGGTCTAAATTCAGATCTAACACATATTGTGAGCGCCTTTTTAGTCCTGATCTTGTTAGATAAAAATATACTTTAAATAAAGTGATCAAACTTAGCCTTGTTCTTAAACACTTCAATGACACTCAAAGGAAAAATACAAAGGTCACAGTGAGGTTGATCCAACACACTGACTTGAGGTTAAGATTCATACAAGAAGCATTCAAAGTGATCCCTACTTACTTATCAAAGACGCCTTGACCTGTGGTTGTAACTTAAATCTGTGATAAGATGCAACAGGATGTTAAAGAGGCATATTTTTTCTGCTTGACTCACACAGGTCATCTCTTGCCTCTCACACCTGTAACACTGCTTGTTTATGCAAGCAAGTTGGTGGTTTTTGGCATCATACGAGTCTCTTACGCTGAAAACGTTTTGTTGTGTCTGTTCCTATGTGACATGACAGTTCGTCATATCGTCTTTATTCGTTTATCTCTTGTTAGTCATGGATGTCTCTCTCTCTTGTCCTCTGTGTCCCTTCACTCCCTCTGCTGCCCTCTACAGTACGTCCCTCCCTACTACTGCACGTCCTCTGTTTTATGTCATTCTGCCTCTAGTTCCTCCATCACTTTATCGCCGTCTCTCTATCTAATTCGCATTGCCCTCTTCGTCCCCTCACCCTCTGCTGGGCTCTGTGCCCGGGCAGCTACTGTAGCTCGCTCTGTTGGCCGGTATACTGCAGCAGTCCTGTCCAACCTCACACTGCTGGTCCTCTGACGTACACTGACTGCTGAAGTTACTGAGAACAGAAGAAATGTTGAGACTGCTGCCAGAGATTTGTAATCCTGGTTTAATCTTCATTACAGTGTAGTTTGGACACGGTTACTGGGTTTTATAGATGTTGAGGTCTTACTAGTCTCTACTACTTCCTTAGGTGGCTGGCTGTTGTAAAAACTATGTGTACACTGTGTACTTGGATTTTATGTTCACCTTTCTTGGCTACTTACGTTTCAAAAAGACTTGATTGTGACAAAACCTGATCAGTGTGCTTTAATCTGGTGTGTGTGTGTGATGACTGTTATGTACTAAGGACATCCATTGTGGAGTGTGCCAGATTAAAAAAAGTAGAGGAAGTCACCTTGCAGTGAATCGTTTTAGACAGAGTATGTAGCTGCAGTGCAGGTCGTTTCAAATCGATGGTCTTAAGTTGAATAGTGAGTGAGTTGTTTATGAGCCTAAAGGTAGAGAAGATGAGTGAGTAAAAGGAGGCATGTAACAAAGTCTTTCTAGCCTCACATAAAGAAATGGCAACAATATCTGCAATGAAATTCAATACACACAAAAAAACACACTTGGCAGCAGTCTTGGTACTTTTCTCTCCTATTATTAGCTCACCTCCGAGGCTCGTACAACAGCTCACACAGTTGATTCACACAGATGAGGTGATGGGAAGAGAGCATCTGTACTTTACACATGCAAGTGTTACCATATATATGTGTGTGTGTGTGTGTGTGTGTGTTCCCTCAAAATCATTTTAATTGTTTCATTTGCATGTTAAATCATCCACCCGGATCAATCAACACAAAGCAGTTAAACATGTTAAATAACCAAGATAAAGAATAATAATGTATTAACACAGATTCTGAGTCGTTTGCGTTTTTTAGGAGTGTATTTTTCAGTTTTCATGAACTGAGGCTCACAGTCTCCCCTGCTGCCACTCTTTGCGTTAAGCGAGGCTAATCACGACCCGGAGCTACCTCTGTTCCGCATGCACGCTGAAGAAATTGAAATCGATCTCATCGTCCAACACAAACAATTTTCCTTCTTTTCCCCTGTTGATGCTGAGTGATCAATGATTGTTTTAAGCTGTAGCTGTTTCATGTAAACGAGAGAGAACAGTTCAACCTTTGAATTTAGTTTTATCCAGAGTTTATGTTGGTGGGCCGCAGGTGTGGTTTACTAGGTCACTGGGTCATGCTGTCATGCGTAACTGTATTTCTCAATAACTGTGGTGAGTGTTCGTAATTATGCTACGTGCTCGGAAACAGGCCGACCACATAAAATAAATGACATTTTATCAAATATAGTTTTTCATTGTTCAGTGTCGGATTTAACAAAGTGTTTGATACTGAGAATCGCTGCGCTGGGAAAAGAGTGTTAATTAGAATTCAGTGTAATTAAGTTAGTTTACTTTATTGTCCTTTCAGAAATTAATTCTGTGCCTGTAGCAAGTATCACACAAATACAACAGTTTAACAGTAACTACAGCAAAAAATTAACATTACAGGTAATAAAGGAAATTCAAATTCTATGACACCTCACATAGTTGTTAGTTTGAAAAGTTGGTTCCTTAAACCAACTTTATTTGCCTGATAGCAGCAATTACATCTCTAAGAACTGATGTTATGTTATATCATAAAGGAGTCCACAGAATTACACAGAGGATACATATACAGTAATATGATTCTATAGTGAAATAACATTTTTATCTTAATCATTGCAAGCTGAACAGTTCACCTTGAGCTGCTCATTGACCACTGACTGCTGATATTGTACAGATTGGCAGAAACTGGCGGATGAATGTTTGTTGCTAGGTTACCTAAAGTGAGAAAAGTGACACCAGAATGAGTAAAGCTTTATTGGATTGTGTTCAGACCACTGGCTCCTTCATCTTGTGCTTTCAAAGGGAAGGACATGCTGACGTGCATCCTGTTGCTGCTCTGAGCAGGGGACATTTCTTGCACTCAGAAAAGACTCGCCGCTGAAAGTTAAAATCTTTCAGCTTTTAGCTGATGAATGCTGCACATCAAATGGGTTGTCACTTGTCTCATAGCAACAGCAGTGGCCATGACAAGTGCTTCCCCCATACAGCTGTTGCGTTTCCAGAGAGATAAAATGCCTCTGGATCCAAGAGCCAAAGTTGTTTTTAGCTCCATGTCATGATTTTGTTGGAGAGCACTCTGTTACTATTAGCTCGCTGTTTGAAGGGGAAAGCCATTACAATGTAAGATGGGTATTCCCCCTATTTAATCTAATGTTTACTTTTTACTCTCTCACTTTTCACTAGTGTCCCTTATTTTACAGAGAAGTGGGCTCCTGACCAACAGTGATCTTTAATGTCACATAAGAGAGACTGCTGATGAACATTTCATTCAACTGGCCCTCATATAATCCGCGATGACATGCTATAAATACTGTATAACACATAAAACAGTTTGTGCCCAGTGTGTGTCTTAAGCTCGCGCAGGTGTTTAATGGCAGATCTAAAGTTGATGATGAGGAGCTACAGTATTACCTGACCATGTTCTGAGATTTCATCTCGCGCAATGAAGCCCAATAAAAATGATAATGACATCAAACTCCAGTTGATTTACAGTTATGTCTCAGGTGTCAATACAAAGACCTTGAGGGAGAACATTTACTGTTCTGTTGTGCTGGATAAATATACATTTAAAGGCAACAGTTAAATGTTAATAAATGTTAATAGAAACTTGGTCTGTTGAGGCAAATCTAAAGACAAAAGGTCAACTCACACTAAGTTGGTCTGGTTAGAAAAGATATTGAACTGATAGAGATCTCAGAAATGTTAAAGCCCCTGAAAACCTGATTTCAAACCCTAAAAATGTCTTTAACATGAATTATTCATGACCAAATAGCAACAATCAAGGTTACAGTTACAATAAAAAAACATCAGGTATTATTTATAAAGAGTTTACTCCACTGATTTAACATTGCACTCCTATAACACGTCGGACTCACGATGGACAGTTAAAAACAAAGGATCAAAATCGATGCAGCAGAACGAGAGACGTCATCTCTTTTATTCCACACATTTTTCTTTTTGTCAACATCTGGCGCCTACATTACCCACAATCCTACTCAACCGCTGACAGCTGGGTTGGAGATTCGGGTGTGTTATGCTAGCAGTTGTTAATGTAGCCTGGAGCCGCTAGTCTCAAGTAGAAGTGAGGAGCTACAGAGGTCTGGTAAACTCACTTCTTTCTAATTCCACATCACCATATTTTCAAACTTGTCGTCTTCAGACCTGTAAATAGAATTTCATGTGTAAAATCAGTTCCCCTTTAACCCTCAAAAACTCAGCTAATCTGCTTCATCACTTCAGAGCAGTGAGAAATGTACCCATAAAGCAATAATACAGAAATCTTTCATGTAAATTAACTAAAACTGGCAGATAATTATGTGTTCATGAACGACATATTGGTTGACTGAGATGATTTGTTTTTAGGGCCCTTTAATATAAAATATTTAAGGAGGTAGCAGGGTCCATCTCCATAACAACCTCTAAAAAAGTCCATTTTTTAAATTACATTTTGCAGTCAAACTCATACATGTGCCATCCAGAGACAAGCATGCAGGCTTTGATCCCAACCAAACACACTCGCAAATAAATTCACTGATAGCTAACGCAGCTGAAACGGGAGGAACTGACTGCTGAAAGCATCTGGTGTAGTGTTTGGTTGCAATGAAACCCTGTAAACATACTGTATCTCTCCGTGGCTCGTGTGTGGAGACGCACAGAAGACTTCTCAAACCAAATAAGTGTAACAGCGCATTTCCAGGTCTAATTAAAGGAAGCTGTTAAGAAAAGAAAAAAAAAAAAGTGTCTGCACGCTTTCTTCACTCTGATTCTCTACCGTACCTCACAAAATTAATTCTGTGTTGAAAATCTTTTTATTGTTCCAAAAAATGAGAAACCACAGACCCACAAACTCGGGGCGTTTGGGCATTTTGGTAGCTTTTTATAATTACTTTACAGTTTGAACGCACTGAACCAATTCCAGCGAGAGGGATGGAGGTATTTTTTCATCCGATGTCCCGGGCCGAGACTGACCTCGTTGGTTACAACACGCCTGACCTTGCGTGGCATCATGACTGTGAGCCAGAGATGAGGATTAACTGTCTGTGTCAGCCGAAGAGAGACAGCAATTGCCTGAAGCCAATTGACAATTTGTTCAGATGTAATGAAATGGGTGGCAGACCACACGTCCCTCAGTTCTGCCATAAAAACCTGCATGCGGTGACAGTGATTGCCTCATTTTTTGCAAATTGAATAAAAGAATTAAAATGATAGAATTAAAAGAATAATGACAACCTCAATGTTCAGCAGCGCTTCTCCTTTATCACAGTTTATTCTCTAACTTTTTCATGGATAACAGCATCTTGTTTATACATCTGCCTTTCACAAGCAAGAACATTAGACTTTAATTACTCCAGTATAACTGAATGTTGCTGAGATCTGGGATCACACAATGTCTCACATTCCTGACGATTTTAGAAGCAAAACCAATAAAATGTAAGCAATCCTGCTATGAAAGGCTTTTTAATTGCAAACCTGCATGGGCACTGAACATGCGACCAACAATAGATTCACCACAGAGCAGAGTGGTGACAATTCAAACCACAAGGCATTGAGCAGAAAATGACTTAATTTATCCTTAGATGGTGCTTAACGGGAGTTTTAAATAGTTTCGAAGGTTGGCAGCACATGACATAAATGTATACATAAAAAACACAAAATAGCTTTACATATATTGAAGTATCAGTCCTTTCTGTACATTAAAGAAATAGATTGACATTTTGGGAAATACGCTTGTTTGCTTTCTTGCTGAGCGTTAGGTGAGAAAATCGATACTACTGTCACGTCTGTACTGTAAATATGAAGCTACCCCCAACAGCTTAGCTTAGCTTGGCATGAAGACTGGAAACAGAGAAACAGCTAGCTTAGCTCTGCCCAAACGTAAAGAAATCCTCTTATCAGCACCTGTAAAGCACACAAATATACGTTATATGTTGTGTAAAAATTAAACAGGGGGTTGAGCGCAGTAACTTCCTGCAGTCTTGACATCAACATGAGGTTGCCATACTTTTTTGCTACCTTTTGACAGAGCCCGGCTAGCTGTTTCCCCTTGTTTTCAGTCTTTGTGCTAAGCTAAGCTAACCGGCTGCTGGCTGTAGCATCATATTTACAGAACTATTCCACGTTTTCAGAGTAAGTGCAGTTGTCTCTGCAGTGCAGCCTCTGAAGCACTCTGTGAGGATCCGCAGTTGTTCTTAGGTTTATTGCGGGTGGGTCAAGAGTTTTCAAGGATTCAGTGTCACAGCATGAAACAATAAGTATGTCACTGACTGTATGACTGCAGGAATCACTGTGGTAGTTTCAGTTGAGCCATAGTTACTTTAGGCAAGCCTTCTGATTGGACTAAAGGCTAACCTTTGACCCCCATTAGGCCGACATGAAGCCATCATTCCAGTTTTCACTCCAGTGCTCTCCTCCCTCTCTCCTGCGCTGTCGGAGCTTGTATCCCACTCGTCCTCCTCACTGCTCAGTCTCTTAAGCTCTACCTTCGCTCCCTCTTCCCCTCTATTTATCTTCCTTTCCACACATTCCTCCTTGTTCTCTTGCTCTTTCCTCAGGCTACCTTCCTGCTCTTCTTCTTCTGTCTCTAACCTCTACTCCTGCTCTGGCTTCATGTTTATCTTCGTCTCCGCTGGCGTTTGTTTCCTCCTCACACTTCCCACTTCTGTCTCAGCCTCCAGTCGAGCTCTCAGCGTCTGCTCCCTGCAGCTCCATTACGTGAAGGGAGAAGTGCCATCCTCCGTTCTCCTGCAACATGTCCTCCACTTTACTCAGCAGCTCTCTCACCTGCTCCTGCCCTCCTTCCTTCTTCCCATCTGCCTCACCTCTGCTCTTACTTTCCATCCTTTTTGTCATTTTTCTTAGGCCTAGTCCCTTCGTGTTATGCTCATTATAGAATTACTGAAGTCATGAAAAGGTAGAGAAAAAATGCTATGACTGGTGTTATGGCCCGGCTTGGAGACCATAACAAATAAGGAAGCACAGGCAGGGAGTTATTAAAAGAAAGGAATTTTATTTAACAGAGACGCATCTAACTTAACAAATATAACCAAAATAACAATTCTAACAAAGAAGAAACATATTCCAGGGTGAATTTAAGATTAATGCCAACAAAACCAAAAACACAACATGGTGCAAGGGGGAAAACCAAGAGATCTCGCAAACAGGAAGGGGCGGTTTTATACATCCTGAAGACAGTGGCCAGCTGCCTCCAATTCCTTGATGGTCTTAGCTCCATCCAACCAGGACCAACACTGAAAGACACAAACACAGCAACAGTTGACAGAGATTCCCCCCCCCCCCCCATAAAGACAGGGTCCCAACAGGAACCCTGGCCATCAACCCCTACAACCAGTACATTTTATGAAGAATACCTATATTAACTAAATATTTACTGTACACAGCTTACCAGCTCAAAATACAAAGTCACCTTAGCACTTGCTCACATTTCTTTCCCCCACCTTGTGGCCTCACCTCCCATCTCAGCAACTGGTACCTGCGGTCAACGAGGAAATAGCCTCCTGAGCGCGCCCAGTCAACACGCACTGTAGCAGAACTGTACGGTCCGAATCACTCCAGCCCCTCGCGTCTGCAACACGTTCAAACAGGGTGAAAAAAGTTTCAACTTCTTTCTCATGAAATTTAGGCACCAAGTGCAAAATATTCAAAATATCACGTGACTCATCACTGCCCCGAGCAGACTCTTCATTCCCCGACATGTCACACCATTTACCCTCTTTAATTAAACTCAGTCTCTCACTTTCTAAGTCGAATTTAGCTCTTTCCGTTTGCTGCCTCATTTTTTCCAGTGCCAACGCTTTGTCAAATTCTGCTTGCTGTCCCACCCTTTCCAATTCCTTCTTTCTCCAATTGCATTCGCAATCGCAACAATTCTTTCCACTGTTCAAAACTTAGGACCAAATCAGGGACCGAATCCTGAGAAGAAACAGCCGTAGCCAGTTTAGGAGCAGCAGGTGACATTTGTAGCTGTGTCAAAACTTCCATTTCATACAAATTTGCCTTTACAATAGCCCTAACATTTTCTTTCACTCTTTTGTCACCAACACCGATTTTATAATAATCAGCTATCTTTATCAATTGCGTGGAACGAGTGAATCGATCCATCTCATTATCTTGTAGAGATTTACTGTAAGTTTTAGGCTTTTTTTTTAATTCCTCTTCCTTCCAGTATTTTGCACAGGAAGTGATTCACTGGAGGTTTTATAAGCATTACTTTAGTGAGAAAACATTTGTTGCTAAATGTTCCTGCTGGTGTATTTGACTGCAGAGCTGGTCTTTGATCTGGAGCTGATCAGAGTTGTCACTGCCTGTCACAGTTAACATGGATCAAAATGCAAAGTATGAATTCTGGGCATGTGCGAGATGTGCTCGGTCCAAAAGTAATCCAGCTTCGGCTTTAAATAACATAAAGGTGTATGTGGCTCCGGCATTTGAGAAAACCTTCAACAAATTTGTATCTCAGGTTTAAAAATGAACATACCAACATTTCCTGCTGGGTCCCAGCTTCCCATTGTGACAGTGATGCTTCCTAGAGGCTGCAGGTGTAATATCCCTCCACTGTAATGGTGGCACTACATCAGGGATCCCTGAAACCAGGTTCATAGGATTAACAACCCATTACGTGAAGTCTTGTTTGAGTATTGTCTCTCTGGCTGCGCTGATGCACTTTCCTCTTATCAACACAGTGACTGAAGCACCTCCTAGTTTTTATTGCTGTCAACGTCTATCGTTGTTTAACTAGAGTTGCTTTGTGTTGAGTGGCTTTGGATGAGCAACATGGAGCATATTTACAACAGAGGGACTAAAGTTAGGGAGGCTTTATAGACAGGTTGTTGCATTACAGCAGAAGGGAGTCATCTATCTGGAGTTGAGTCAAAGACATGAGAAAGGTTTCCGGTACATCTTGATACTACAATACATATGATATTCAATGCTCAGTAACCAAGAGGAGTCTCATAATGCAGTTTAGATTTACTATAGGCAGTACATTTAGGGGCAATAAGTTATTGTTAAATGTAATATTCTTGCGAATAGTAACAACATGATTAATTAAATGAGTAATTCATGTATTAATTACTACAACATGTTGTCATTTTGGATGAACATCTACTGCAAAGATGCTTTCTCTTTCTCTAAGTTCATAGTGTGTGTGTGTGTGTGTGTGTGTGTGCGTGTAAAAATTGTTACTGCAAGTGTATTTTATGCTACTACTGTATGCATCCATAGCCAAACTCTACATGGCAGGTTGGGCACAGTACAGCAGCGTTATGGTAGAGCATAATTTAAACGCTTTGACACATGCATGCATATCGATGTATGCATGTGTATGTAGTAAATATTCATGCAACAAAATTGGACATGCACATGAGATGTCATAAAGTGCAACCTTTGACGTGAATTTTGACAAACGATTCATCAAAATACAATAACCGGTAATAAAAGAACAGACAATTCCATCAGTTTGTGGATGTTTTCCACCATCATTGTTTTACAGCCGTCATAACAGTGGAGCTTTTTTTTAAAGCAGCAGGCCTCTCACATTTTACACGTCTCAAGGCTCGTCCACATGATCCGTTTGTGTGAATTTGCCTCTTTCTCTCTTTCTCTTTCTCTCTTTCTCTTTCTCTTTTTCTCTCTTTCTCTTTTTTTTTCTCTCTCTCTCTCTCTCTCTCTCTCTCTCTCTCTCTCTCTCTCTCTCTCTCTCTCTCTCTCTCTCTCTCTCTCTCTCTCTCTCTCTCTCTCTCTCTCTCTCTCTCTCTCATATGTTTGGTCCATCTGCAGCCTCACAGATTATAGTTTACTCTGACTCTGGACGTGTGTGTTTGTGCCGTGTGTCATCTTTTGTTGTTTGTGCTGTCTTCATGAAGTGTAGGGTCCAGTGTTTTTGAAGCTCGACCTATACTAGTGGACAGAAACTCAGGATATCTCAGCTTCTGCAACGCCAATTTTGACTGTTCTTCGTTAAAATCAGTCTCTTGTGAGTCCCTGACCTTTATGGAAATGTAATACTAAATTGCTGCAATACCACTTTAAGAAAGCTCAGATGCTCATATTCAAGAGTCTGGTACATTCATCTGTGATGAAATGCTGTAATTTACCTCTTTGTATCCACCTCACTTCAGTCAGTGATTTCCGACATTACTCAGAATGACTTTGGGCAATTTCCAGACAGCAGGTGTAAACTTGCTGCGTTCAGCGGCAGGTTGTACTTTAGGTGGAAGTGAAGATTAGTATTTGTGATAATGACACATAATGTACTCTAAACTGAAGGTCTTCTACCTCTTCCTGTAAATCAGCTGATTTCTAATTTAAAAGTGGGGAGGTGGAGTATTACAATCTAGCGATAAGTTACACCTTCCTGTTTCCTTCCTCTCTTACCCCTCTCTCTCATATCTCAAACATGCACACAGATCAACACACACTCTGACCTGACAGGTAAAGCCAGTGAAGGATCAGCCAGGTTTTTATCTCAGTCTGGCTCGGTCAAGCTGGTGGTGAGAGCCCGCGAGCGCACGTGTGAGAGTGCGTGAGTGCACGTGTGAGAGCTCATGCTTGCAGACGTGTTAATGCATGTGTGTGTGTGTGTGTGGTTTTCCCACCTTCATTTACACATAATCCACTGAAGCTACAGCAGCAGGAGAGTCCTCACGTCTCCCCTCTTTTTCAGCTTTCACTTTTCTCTGTTGTGTTTTGATCTTCACTTTCTGATCTTTTCTAACTCGTCTCTGTCGCAACTTCACCGGCTTTGTCTTCACCTCTGTCTTTGTTCTTTTATCCGACACACACACACACACACACACACACACACACACACACACACACACACACACACACACAAAAAGAAGTGTACAGTAAGCTTTCCTAATCGTCCATATAATTAGGTGACCTTGTCTAATGAGGCTGCCCATCACGTCTGAACACGTCTGTCTAATGTACAGAATATATGTAGAGCTTTTGTTTTCTTCTCCACTATCAAGGACAAAAGAGAACGTTAGATTTTTGTTGCAATTTGTAATATAAAAAGATAATGTTTGCATGTACAGTATACACATTTCCTGTATTTCTTGAATGAATAAAAGGGACAAATACTTATAGATATTCCCCTTTATCTTACAACAGCTACATTTTTATTCCAATTATTTACTTTACTCTTATCTATCATTTAAACAGCATACATATGTAAGTGACATTAAACCTGCATTCAATATTTTTGGCCACTTGGGGGCAGCGTAACAAGCTGTAAACACAACATTGACATATTATCACTTTAGAAAGTTAAAGTTATGGTGAACATGTTAGCAAACAGTTGTTTATTTACATGCCCAGCAGACAAGGAGTCGTGTTTATGGCCACTTGGCAAATGTAAGTCCAATATTTACTCTCCTTAAGCTGCTAAATGCTCCACTTTGTTCACCAGCTAACATTGTTGCCACATATGAAGCAGTGAGAGTAAAGTTAGGTGCCATAAAACCAAAACAATGAGCTAAAAGATGCTAAAATGCTACGTAGAGCTGAGGGGGACTGCAGAGTTGGTGATAATTCTCTGTAGGTTTGTCACTACAAGTAACACAGGTTCATATTTCACAGTCATCTTTTCTGTTGTTGACATAAAAATATTGATTAGTGCAGCTTTAAGCAATTACATTTTCTTGTCCTTTTCATCTTATGAAGGTTTACCATTTGACTGTTTACACTCACTTTCTGTCAGATTGTGAACAAGTTATCTTTACTCATGTTGGCATTTTTATTTATTTTGTAGAATGCACACTAATAAAATGCCACAGTGGATCAACATCAGCAGTTTTTCTGCAGATTACACAGGGATGAAGGATGATTTGTCATGTTTGAAAAATTGCATGTAAGCAGGAATATTAATTGAATGTGTGCTTAGTAAATTATACCAACAGATTTCCTCTAATATTGACATTTTTATGAATAAGGTCCGCCTCCCTGCAGTTTGTAACAAGGATATGTGAGGGTCAGACAGGCCGGCTGTGCGCTCTCCTTTCCCATTTATCACCCTCTCTCCTCTTTGTGTCCATCCTCCTCTCATCTCATGACCTCTTCCCCGTCTTTCTCTGCTTGCTCACCCCCCAGTCCTCCTCCTCCTCCTCCCCCCCCGCTCCCTTTATTTTCCTACCTCTCCTTCACATCTTTCCTCCTCCTGTTTCTCTTATCACTTTGCCTCTCATCCCAGAGGAGACGGTGAACAGTGCATTTACAGTAATGCAGGATGCAGGGCTTTAAAAAGAAACACTGGCATGGCTTGTATTACCGCCAACTCCTCTCTACCAGCCAGCTCTGCCCACAGTGCCCATCTTTCTGTGTGACAGTAATGTGGCCGGTAAGATGTGACTCATACCACAGGATGTGCACAAACTATTTCAGCACCAAAGTTAGCTTTAGCCAAATATCTCAAGATGGAGTTTGCTCAGGGAGGACTTCAGAAAAAAAGGACTTTCACACCCTCCTCTCTTAAATCTGCGTGGGACGGACTTAGTACAACTATGTTTGTAGCCATTAGTCCTCCCACCCTGTGGCTGCATCCTTTTTTAGTACATGAGGGTTTTCTAACAAATCCTCCATGAATTGTAGCAACATTACTGCATTATCGCTGCACAAGACGCCGCTTCAGTGTGTCTTTAAGTGCGATTGTGCTAAAAACTGGTGCTGTCACACAATGTGCTGGGGAAGAGGACACAAGACACCACCGGAGGTACATCAGCTATACAGATAACGCCATCTTCCCTCGGTGGCTGTGAAGGACGTCTGTGTTTGGCAGAGTTCAGCGTCTCGTGTGTTTGAAAAGGAGGACACTGTGCTCAGTAAAGCTACACCTCCTGCTAATCCTGTCCTTTGTGGTGTTGTTTTTTGTTTTAAGTGAGGTTTGAATACAGTTATTTTGTCTCTCTTTGTTGTGACATGAGGAATAAGTCACTTTCTCAATATGGCTGTTTATGTTCAGAATTGACTTTATTGTCATTTGAAACATTGTTAAGCTGTTTTTTACTGCACTGCTGTCCTCTCTGAGCAGATCTGCAATACAGGCTTCATATTTATTACACTGCATTGTTTGTTCTACAGTCATAATCTAGGGTGAGCATAAGGGCCATTGACTGAAGTTGACATTAGTCACTGCATGCAGTGCTGAAATAAAATAAATAGGGTTTAACTGGTCCTTCAGCACAAAGTGTGTTTGATAGAAATTTTGAACTACGTAATTTTAATTGGTATAAAGGTTTGAGGCTTTCAGAACTCTTTTCTTGTCCCTGTGTTGCTCCCCATCCAATGACATTTCAAGCCCTGAGCTCCTCACAGTTCCAGTTGGTGTTATGAGTGAGCAAGCAGCCGCTGCAGCAGATTTAGCTAAAAGTCCTCTTTATTAAGTCAATATGACAATTAAAGCTGTATTCCTATCAGAGAATTGTTGAAGTGGCTTCCTAATTAGCTAACGTATCTGTCTTTCTTGTGAAAAGTTTTGTTTATGTCAAGCACAGGCCACCCCGAACTGCCAGGGATATTCTTCCAACTGAGGATGATAAAAGTCAAAAGATGTTTAAATGTCTGCTTCACTGCATCTGCTCGTTTTACTGCCTTGAAGCAGATATAAACTTGGCTCACTATTAGAAAGGCTAGTATGGAAACTGTTAGCTGTAGAATATGCTGTTACATTAGTTTTTACTCTTGTTTCTTTGCTCTTGTAAGCTAGTGGACAGATATTATTAGTAGGTCACATGCTACAGTAGCTAAAATACTGGTAGCCTGCAGTGTCTACACAGCTCACAGCTGCTCTTATGGTTACACGCAGGCAAAACATGAAGATCCCGACATTCTCCTCTGAATCTCTTATTTTAACATCTGCCTTGCAGCTGTAAACATTAGTTTTCATTAGCCTGCCATGATGTGAGCTGCAGGAACAAGTCTTTGCTGTAAGACAGATGGATCATATCAAATCCACGTGACTATGACTGGATATCATTTTACACATTTTGATCCTTTTGAGTTTCGGTATCGATACCAAACCTTTGAAGAATATACAGTAAACATGTTTTTCTACCAAACCATTCCTTTTATTAAACGAGGGAAGTTTAGACAACATTTAACAATTTGTTAAATACAAGCAGCCTTACAAATTGGCAAGAGTGTGATTCAAATCAAAAACTGATCAAATTTAAAAAGTACAAATTTGTATTTGAAGCCAGCTTTCAGTACGTGACAGTTTTAAATATTTGGTGCCACAGACATGTTCTGTTTAATAGTAGTGAAGTTCAATACTCAGCCCTACATGTGACTCTTATTTGCCCTTGACTTAGCTCAAAGCCTGTGTATATGTTGTTCACTTCACACCATTAGAGTTTTTTTTTTTATCTTTCTTTATTTGGAGATGTGTGTGTTTGTCAGTTTGTTTTCCTGTATTTGTGACCTTGCATGTGGGAACGCTCTTTGCGTCTGTTTTTCTACCCATCTACATGTTTGCAAGGCAGGTTTGTGGATTTCCTTTGTGTAAATGTTTGTTCTTTTACGTGTCTCAAGTTAACAGGAAAACACAGTGCAGTGGGTCGATAGTATGACATTAGATTGGGACAGAAAAGGCTCAGCATTGCCAGAGGTCACATTATTGAGCTGTTGGTAATTTTAACCTTTAACTGATTACTCTGTGTATATGTACACATGCTTATGAGCGAGCACTGGGGTTGTACATTAGTCCAGATTTTACCACTGTTGTTGTGTGAAAGCCTTGTAATTACAGTTTTGTTCATTTTCATATTATATTGACTATATTAAAGGATTAAAGGATTACATGCTCCTCTAAATTCTTCAACCTCTTGGGCTTAGAAGCACTTCCAAAACCAACCGGATAATGATAAAAACTGCGCTGTCATCAAGCTGAACACACACCTGTTTTTGTCTCCTGTTGACTTTTCGAAGATAATACGGCTTTCACCCAACAGCGATGATTTCTAATGTGCCAGAGAGGATCAAACACTCTGACCTTGGAGAGTACAAAGACGGAAAAAGATAAAAAGCAGAGTGTGAAAGAAGGGCAGGGAGAAAGAAGTGATGAAGAGTCGAGAAGAAAGCGGCGTTGCAGGAGGAGAGAGGTGTATTGTTACAGATGAGATGGAGCTGTGGCAAAAGGAGGGAGGAAGACTTGAGAAAGAGGAGAGGATCATGTTTTCCTGAGCCATCTATTCTATATGTAAAGTGTCAAGAATTTTTGGTTGTAACTGACATTCGGTACTGTAACTTGATTGGTGCAAAATCTGTGTGGACGGGCACTAACAATAGTTTGTTATATCAGTTCCATCGGCCACATTATAGGCAGGTAACAAACTGGGGAAATTTGTGACTTTAGCACAATTCTCCATGCTCTGTATGTTATGTTACTTGGGATTTGAATCACACAGAGTAATGTATGGAGTGCTGTTACAGTCTGGTTATTTGCCATCACCACAATTAGACCATGAAAGCTAACACTAGCTCGACCCCCTCCTTTGTAAAATACAGGACAAACGCAACACTGAGATGACTCAGCAGGTGTTGAAATACCGTGACGTTAAAGTAACGTCCAGTGGGAATCATTGCTAACATTAGCAAGCTAGGCTAACTATAGTTAGAAAGTCAGAGAAAAAAGCTATAGCTTCCACCTTTCTGCATGGAAGCTACTGTAGTTAGCCTAGCTTGCTAGCTTCCACTTTCTGAGTGAAATTAAACTTGACAGTGCGACGGGTCCTCCCAAATAATGAATGTTGCAAAGTCTGCTAGCAACGCTGGCTCTCAAATGTCAGTCAACCGAAGCTTAGACGCCGTTTCCACAAATATGTCCAAAAACTTCTTTGTCCTCTTTTGATAATTTGACAATAGCTTTCAGATTTCAGTTTGACTTTAAGTGTTCCTCTCTTCCACAGACTTTTCTCTACTTTTTCTTTTAAACTCACTCATCATCTGTCGGGCTTTATTTAGCTCGTGGCCCTCCCCTCAGGTCAAATTTTTACATCCATCATAAAAGTGATGCTGCCGTTGCCATTTTCACCCTCTCTCCCATTATCATTGTCTACAGACAATAAATCCTTCTCTGCACTGCTGTGCACTGCATCTCATTACAGGCGTCGTGTCACATTGTGCGCCCCTATTACTTCTTGTTCCCGTCGCAGCAGACCCGGGGTCACAATTCATATCCATATAAAATGTCTCATCAGGGAAGAAGTTCCTCACTAGCTGGGATCACTTCACACATGGTATCAATCTGATATTGTCCAGTAGTCCTCATCAGTAAAACCTTCTCACAAAATTCACAGAGGTCTGCCACCTTCATATAAATGAATCAACCACAGCAGATTGTGGAGAAAACAACTAGTTGCTGGTTTGATTCCCAGTGCTGCCAACAAGAGCTAAGAAGCAAAAAGGAAAGGAAGCACTTAACATGATTCTTGTTCATAATCTCCTTCTTTTTACATTACAGTAATGGGTCAGTTTTCCCACAGGGGTCGTTCAAGATTCATCTCGCAGTTTAGCTAACAAATTTTAATTCAGCTCTAGAGACAGCAATGAAGGGCAACCGTCTAAAAACAGATACTATCTGACCTGAGAAAACTGTTGTTTTACTAACAAAATAATCACAGTTTCAGTCTAATGCTCTGTATCTCTGGTGAACCACAGGTAAAGAGATTTACCCACAGCGATGATATTCAGCTCTGCAGCATATGAAGCGTAATTCTTCTTAATGCACTGAATGTGTAATGATGCAGGGGTAAACGACCTGCTGCTCATCATCCTCAGTTTCTCTCCTCATTAGCTTCTCTCACCACTTGAGGAGATGCTGATAGGATAAAAACATGAAAGAAAATGTGTCATTAAGAATAAATCTTATCGTTAATGCACTCAGCATTGGAATAGCAGTTATTAAGCCCAGCTAATTACTTGCATAATGCAATACAAGGCCATTCAACACATCTGGAGGGCAGCGGATTATTAATGGGGAG
The DNA here is from genome assembly GCA_008360985.2 of Macquaria ambigua. Lineage (NCBI taxonomy): Eukaryota > Metazoa > Chordata > Actinopteri > Centrarchiformes > Percichthyidae > Macquaria > Macquaria ambigua. Next base: position 134,084 of record VMKM01001421.1, read on the forward strand.
ATGATTCCAACTTATAGTAAATAGCAGCTACTGGATCACTTAGAGCTGGAACAATATTATGAACACACACCTGGGTAATACTTCTTCTGGAGCCCACACCTTTGATGCATTATATTGTATAACTACACTTCAACACGTGTAATACATATGAAAGTATACGCTTTTCTAATTCATTGTAATGTCTTATAACCACACCTATAAAAAAGGTATTAAAAGTATGATCACAGAGGGGTATTAAGCAGCTAAAGAGCCAGATATTTCCCTCAGGAGCTGGTGGAGACCAAAACAGAGCTAAAAAGGATAGTGACTATTGGACTTGCATTCGTCAGGTGGCCAGAAACATGACGCCAAATGATGCTGCAACTGTTTGCTAACAAATTCACGACGTAAACAGTGATGTGTTAGTGTTTACAACTCCTTTCCGCTGCACCGTAAGTGTCCCAAAAGAAATCAGTTAATGCAGTTTTCAAAAAAAGTCTTATGAACTAAAGACATCTTAACGCATTATGATAACGGCTTATTAGAAGCTATTATAATGCATCAAGTAATCATTAGAGTTCATCATGAGAGTATTAATAATGCAGTATAGATATAGGCTCCATAGAAGGCATTTATTATCTGGCAGACAAAGCAGTGCTGTTATGGATCCTTGCACATTGAGGCAGAATTGAGGGTGTTTTGATTTCTTCCTGTTATTTCACTAACGGAGGCTAATTAAGTCTCTATTTTGGCTTTTTACAGACTTGAGGTACAACTAGTGAATTTTTACTTTTTCAGTCTACTTTGAACTTTTATTATTAAGTTATTTTAAGGAAGAAAGACAGAAAGAGAGAGAGAAAGAAACGCAGAGAGAGTTAGTTGACAGTGGCTTCTTCCTCTCAGCAGCCACAGCGTTGTCTGCTGAAATTATCTCCACACAACTGAGCACTAAAGGGCCTCAGAGTGGGCTCAAATTAATTTGATTTGGTACAAAATTGCTCCCCTTGATATGTACATGCACACGTCACGCACACACACACAAGCACACGCACACACACACAGAGCTTACCCACTAAGATTCAAAAACTGTTTTAGCCACAATAACCTCAAATTGACATGTTCAGATCCAGTCTGCAGTGGTTTCAGTTGACCCTTCTGCTCAAATAGCTGCTTTCCTCTGCAAGTCGGCAGAACAAATGAGCATATTTCTGCAGAGTAGCTAATGAGCCAAATATGTGTGTGTGTGTGTGTGTGTGTGTGTGTAGGAAAATGAGGCGTGTGTGTTTCTGTGCCTGTATAAACATATGTTTGTGTCACACTGCGTAGATAATTGTCTAATATATCATGTCGTTTTTGGTCTTTCAACACCATGTTTTGTTTTGGCTGACTTTTTCTTGACATCTATGCAAGTTTAGTTTTGATTTCATGTAAATAAATACTTTTAGCCAGAGCAGGCTTTGCTTAATATTCTGTTCTCGTAACAAAAAGAGGACATTAGCCAATCAAAAGCAGGTGTCAGTAAACACTTTCTGCCTCTCTGGTCATCAGCCAGGGTGGCAGTAAAGCCAGCTTAGCATCACTGTTTATTTCTGTTGGCTCTATATTTAGAGCTGTTACAGAGAGCCTGCTCTGTTGTTCACCAGCTTCCACACTGTAACTACATTCAGTCCAATAATCTAAACCAATGTGAGCTGCTCTTTATTAGTCACTGATAATATATTAGAGCTGAAACGATTAGTCGATTAATTGATCAGTCAGTTCTGACAATCGATTAATTGTGGAAGTCATTCATGAAGTATGTGGATTAAAGTCTTCAACTGTAGTGCAGTCGGTGCTACAGGAAAATATGCAAGGCTTTCCTAATGTTTCTTTGCTACTTTAAAAAGGGAAATGACGATTTATTTTATGATCCCACAAAACAAGTCTTAACTCATCTACCAAGGGAAAATTTGAATTTAATAGTAAGGGTGTAAACCAACCCTCCAGTGAGGTCCCACCTCACAAAAACTCTCCAACAAATGAATTTGAATTAAATCTGGATTGTGCCTGTATGATTCTCTTTTGGACTTAGTATGTATATCGTAACTGAATAAAGCGGCACCGCTCCGAGTATGGTGTGCTGTCATGTCAATGCCCGGCCTCTGCTAGTTCCAGCTTCTCAGATGATTTTTTTAAAAGTTTCTTAGTTTAAGGTCATTGTAAATTGAATATCTTTAGGTTTTGGACCGTTATTTTAACAAAACAAGCAAATTGAAGACATCACCCCGGACTCTGAGAAATTGTAATGGCCATTTTCACAATTTTTATGTAATTTAATAGACCAAATGAATAACAAATTTCTCAGAAGATAATCAACAGATGAATTTATAATGAAAATAATTGTTAGTTGCAGCCCTAATCTATATGCATGGTCCTCTGAGCACAATCGCTTGTCTGCAGCTCACTGTATCTGATGTTGATGCCACTTAGCCACCATACAGCAGTTCATCTACTGTATATCCTGTTAATGTGATGAGAGCAGCGCTCACAATGGCAGCGTAATTGAGAGTCAAACAGAGGTCAAACTAAAAACCAACACTGCAGACGTGTCAGTGTCAGAGTGAAGAACTGTAGTTTCTGTGAGCGTGGATGAGCATTAATGTGACAGTCACACTGCAAGGACACACACATGTTGAGCTGAAGTGGATGCATGAGTCGTGTGTGTGTGTGTAGAGGCCGAGTTGTCCTTTATCCTGTTGGTTTAACCTTGAACGAACACACACACACACACACACACACACACACACACACACACACACAGCGGTGCAGCTACAGAAGCAGGTGGTAGAGGACGTCCAGAATTACAACGGGTGATGGCGATGTGTGGGTTTTTCCTAAACAAGAACAGCAGGCAGAGACAGACTGATGGACTAGCTGTGCTCTAACGTCACTCAGGATCCTCGCAAAGCACTTCACACCTCCAAAATAAGATACGCACCACTAATTACAGCCTGTTACAAGATAAAGACATTATCTTGAAGGGTAGCTCCACTTACAGGAGTCCTTTTTCTGCAACTTTACACATCAAGTGATTGAAGATTTTCTTCTGTTCTTTTGCCCGTTATAACCTGCACCTCGGCTCCTGTTCCACTTTTTACCGTTTCTCTCCCCCCTTTCCATCTGAATGACCTCCATTGTTGTTGTTCTGCCCCACTTCCCTGCATTTTCTTGTGTACTGATGATTGGGTGCCATTGTGTTGGCGGGGGTGACTCGGTTCTAAGGCTTTTTCCTATACAGTGCAGTTCAGGAAGCCATGTGTGCATACAGTACGTGCCTGACTGTGTTCGTGTTTCCTCAGGTGGAAGGGTTCGAGGAGGGGTGGGTGGGTTTTTGGATCATGGAGTTAATTTTGGTAACGTGTCCCTCTCCTCCCTCCCTCCCTCCCACTCTGCTGTGCTGTGTAATTAGGCCAATCAGACGTAGTCATTACTATTAATTGAAACTGATGATACTATAAAATCCACGTGGAGGAAGCTATGAGGCCAAGTTGTTAACACTCAATGAAGGGAGAAGGACAAACAGTAGATAACTGGCATTAAACGAGCGAGTTTATGTCGGCAGTTTGGGTTTACTTATTGTTTGTTTACTGGGTTTGATTGTAGAAAACTGGACTGGACACTTTCCTCCAGCACATGAACAAATCATACCAGATACACAACATCCAGACCGTCACCAAAAAGTAATCAACTAATCCTCGGGGCATTTTTTCCACTATATTTCAGCCATATCCTCCTCCTAGCTACTTCTGATAAGCAAGGCTTATTATCCAACTTTGTTCCCAGATGAAACATTAACAGTAACGGGAATAATCTGAGGAGAAATTCACAAGAACTGAGCAAATGAAATCAGTAATGGTCAACGTCAGCCACATTTATCGGTGATTCACACCATTACACATCCTGTTTGACGGTTAAAAAAACAAAAAACAAACAATTTTTAGTGCACTGGCATTTCCTGTTCTTGGAGAAAAGAGCCCGACTGATACTGGAGTTTTGAGACAGATGTTGATAACAGTTTATTGATCCCTTACATTTCGTTACTAAAGAAGTGTGACCAAGATATACTGTATGTCCTGAGTGAGACATTTTAGAGTGTAAAAATGAACTCGTCAGTGCTCTCTGGTGGATAAACTATAACGGTGACACTGTTTCTAAGTTACTGCAAACATTTCTGAACAGCACTTTCTTGTTACTGATCTGCCAACATATGGCAATACCAATATATCTGTGAAGGGATGGAGTTCGAAAGCATTTAATCCAAACCGAATCCTTTCGAATCCCTCGTCAAATTTAATTGGGTTTAGCTTTCAGCATTTGTAACTGAAGTGTAATCCCTTTTTGTTGTCAGAGAAGGCAGAAACTACAACTTTGAGTGGCAGCCTAATTAATGTTCACAACTCATCTCACGTGAGCATGAAATGAGTAGCAGAAGATATGAGATGTTAATTAAATGACACATTGAAATAATAGCTGTAGCATATTTACATTTCACACCTTTTTTTAAGATATTTTATACAAGCAATTTGCTCCAAAAGCTTCTTCTAATAATTACATTAATTTAACTAGAAAAAGCAACAATCACCAACAAATAAGAAGATGTTACCTAAACATTGATCTTTTCTAATAAAAAAGAGCCAAGAAAAGGAAAAATGAGAAAGAGACTTCTGGGTATTTTGTTAACCTGGAGCAAGATCTAAAATGGAACAGGCAATTAAAACCCAACCCCAAATCTGTGCTAAGCTAAAGTTAGCTGATGTATCAGTTGGGCTCTAGTGGCAAATACATTTTGGGTTTTTGTTTTTTTTAATGTTTGTGAGTTTTGTAGATTGGAATTACCACAAGATTGTGCAGGCGGATGTGCTCATTAACACCACATGGGTAATTCATATGACTGTGGACTATTAGACGACAACAACAACAACAACAACAACAGGCTTCAGACAGGTTTCTTCCAAAGTGCCACCCTTCCACCTCCTCTCCTCTGTGGTCCGAGTCCTGCAGCTCAGACCGCAGCCTCCTGTATCTGTTACCTCCTTAACCCTGAAGCGAAGATGAAGGTCAAAGAAATGGCTGACCAGGAGCTCACAGTATAGAGGGCAAAGTCAACATGTAACACAAATAAAAAGATATTTAAACTAGTTTAACAAAATATTCTTTTCAAATTATAATGTATGTTTTTTCTAACAATCCGACAGTTTTTCAGCATTGGAGAAAGTCAGGGTGACAGATGGCGTTTGTGTTTAAATGGCCTGAAAGTAATGCGACTCTATAAGCTATTACAAACAGGTGTCATTGGTGACGCGTGTGTGTGAGGAGGTTTAAATATTTAAAAAGGTGTGCATCATCACTCTCTCTACCCCTCTACTTCTGTCTCTCATTCATTCATGCAGAAGCCGAGGTGCAAGTATAAACATAGACAAACGGTCAGAAGTCACACTTTTAAACAAGTGAAGTGTTTTCCTCACAGACGTACGTTATATCTCTTTAACTTTATCATTCTCTCTCTGTCCCTCTCCTCAGCCGAGCCTCTTCCTCTGATGGACCTGTGTCGGCGTGCGGCCCGCCTGGCGTTGGGTCGGGAGCGGCTTCAAGAGATCGAGAGCCTCCCTCTGCCCCAGTCCCTGAAAAATTACCTCCAATACCAGTGACTGACACCAGCAGAGCCAACTGGGAGTACAAGGACGCAAACCAGGCCACCAGAAAGTCTAATTACGGATGGATTAAAGAAATTAAAGAATGCAAAGGGGGGGATGATGGATGGAAGAATGTCCACACTGAGGGCGCCATAGCTCTACAAAAGATGGATTCATAAAAGGGTGGAGAGAAAGATGGATGAACTGGCGGAGGAGGTCCAGGCTTTCAAACAAAGAACAGGACAGCACCAGCTTCTTTTGGATTTCCAGCTGCTTTTTCATTCGTTTTTGACTTGAAATAAATTATTAATGATGGTATCCCATCAGTGTCTCACTCATCCAGAAAGAAAACCCATCCTCTGATGGCACGGTGTGGTAAAGAGGTGACAGAGACAGTGTTAAGACGACCACCGCCACCTAGTGATGAGAATAAAAACTGCGCACTGAGAAAGCGCACTAACCCTATCCCTGGAGGCCTTTCTGACACAGTCAGTGACCATATCATTGCTGTTGGATACCACAGTGTGTATTCATGGTCTCCACTAGCACAGGTGACAGGCTACAGAGCCCAGATGTCCAAGAGTATTTTAGCACTAATTGTGTTTTTATCTGACTGACTCGGGGCCCGACCAAAAGCTCACATCGCATACAGAGTAGATCAGAACATGGCTGCAGGGCGTATGCAAAGTTTAGTCAAAGAAATAAGCATGGCGAACTTATCTCCTGGCTTCATGCAGACATTTGATGAGAGTTGAGCCCTTTTCAAAACGTGGAATAAGTAACGTTCAGTTATCAGTTAAAGTGATGGCTCTTTGTCATTCAGAACTGGTTACGTAAAAGTTTGTTATGGCTATATTTACAATGCTCGTACAGTAGCAGCTGGTGCGCGAGAGGGAGCAGTGGAGCTGAAAATGAATTGTGTATCAGCGATGTTAACATTTATTTTGCCATTTTAAGTCTTAATGACCAGTGTCAGCCACCAGTTCCCACTCATCAATTATTAGTTTATCCAACAGTGCAGAATGACAAGACGTCACGTATTACTTTACTGTATGTAAAGCATTTTTATATATAGGATATTCATCATTTCACCCATGCAGTTAGCCAGAATGAAACTTGAAAAAATAAAGATGGTCTCATGTCGGTCTCAAATAAAAATCCTTTTCCTAGTCTGATCCGACATGAGAACAGTCTCCTCAACGACTTAATTGGCTCTTTTACAGTGTTTCGGTGTCTTCTAAACTGCTTTTATTTTCTTTGTGCATAAGAAATGAAAATTAAGTGGTAAATGTGTTACAGTGCTCTTAAAGCTCCTGAAAACTTGGCCTCAAATCTCAAGTTATTTCTCTGGAATTTTCTGATGTATTTATTCTGTAGTTTCAGACCAGATTTGATTTGATTGACAATACAGACAAGTTAAGCCCTTTTCAAAACGTGGAATAAGCCCTTTTCAAAACGTGGAATAAGTAACATTCAGTTATCAGTTAAAGTGATGGCTCTTTGTCATTCAGAACTGGTTACATAAAAGTTTGTTTGTTATGGCTATATAAAAATATAAATATGTTATGGCTATAAATCTGCTGTACCAATTGTCAGATTTGAATTCAAATGTTGCTGAATCCTGATTGGTGGATGGAAATATGTGAAATCACCTTTTTTCTAAATGAGCACCACTAGTCTCTCAGGAGTGCAGCCAGAAGCAGGAATACACAAATCTCTAATGTGAAATAACTGTTCTAACTTTGGCAGAAAATTGGGATGTTGTAGTATCCCATCGATCGTAGTAAGGAGATGAATGAGAAAATTATTTTTAGGGCCTTTAATAAAGGAACAAGACACGCATTTAATCCTTTCATGTGCATACTTTGTGCTGCGGCTGCCTTTATGTTAATGTCATGATATTCAATTGAGACTTGCGCTGTGTGGGAAGTGTTACAGAAGTGTTACTAAGTCCGACTTTTCAGGATTGCTGTCGCTGCATCACGTCTGGAAGGGGCTTTAATAAAAGAAACAAACGCAGTGTTAAGTTGCACTGAGAACCATTCCTCGCAGGACACTAAATCATGTATTACGATGTCAATCAGGACCAAAGTATTTCAGACGAAGCCATGGAGTGCGTCTGTAGGAGCTGTAGGTCGCGGCCCGTCGCAGTGTCACTAGTGCTAACATGCTGTTGGCAGGAAGAAGAGCCTCACCTGCTGCTGTAGCACCCTGCTGTAGCTCACTGGCACCAGACAGTATCTGTCTGCTCTCCGCACAACTGTCTTAATGACCACAAACAAACAAACAAACAAACAAACAGGGCCAGAGCAGATCTAGTCTCACTGGATCTATAATAAAGGCGGGAGTGGGATGTAGGAACATTACTGCTACTGCAGCAGCAGGGCAGTTTGACTCAGAATAGGATGCAGATGACCAATGTGCACACACACACACACACACACACACACA